>BQNB010068291.1:0-33891 GCA_026074375.1 Tanacetum coccineum
TGTGTCTCAATTAAATTCTGTCAAAAAAAAAAATATTTGTGTTTGTTATTGATTCGATCAAGGCTTGATACCATCTTGGAAATTGGATGGCTGCTATGGTATCAAGAGGTTTTTAGAGCTGGGGGTCAGCAGTAGGGCTAGATTAGGATTGTTGGTTTGAGATTGAGCTTATGTGAATTAAGCCATAAGCTCACAATAAGCTGGTTCACTTTCCTGTTCTAGCTGGAAAGCTAAGGTACACACTAGTTAAGCTTTAATAAGTTTTACATTTGTCTTTATAATTCTGTGTTCTTTATTATGTTTTTTTTAAAAATCTGTTAAGTGTTAGTTTGATTAGCAGTAGGGATTTGTTGATTTATATTGAGCAATTTATATTAAGTAGATATAATCTGTCATGTGGTTTTGAGGGAACTTGATTAATTCAGCTTTAGGTGGACTGATAAGCCATGCTAGAGCTTATCAGTGTGTTTAAGCTTATCTAGCTTATTGAGAATAAGTTAGAAAATAAGTTTTTAAGATAAGTTGTCTTAGAGTCAAGTTAAATAAGCTGATTTAATCAAAATGGATGCTGTTTGTTAAAAGTTAGAAGTTGCAGGGGCCAATCTTGCTTGTTTTTAAGTTTTTGTTAGTTTAAAGTTTACGCAGTTAGTCCTTTTGTTTTATATCACTTAGGTTATTTTTAGAAATAGAAAAGTTGTCTTTAAATCTTTATTTTTATTTTTAATCATTTAAATCTTAATTTTTAATTTTTAATCCTTAATTTTAAATCTTTTAAATCAAAATTTAGTAGTAAAAGTAATTTAAAAATGTTTTTCTTATATTTTTAAGTAATTTAGGATTAAGTTAGCTTAAAAAGTATTTTTCTTAATTTTTATCAATTAAATTTCTATTTTTAGGATTTAATTTAGATTAATTAGTGTTTAATTCATATAAAATCCAAAAAGCCTTTAAAAAATATTTTTAATTTTCCTAAAATTTTCTTTAGCATTAATTTAGAATTGGGAATTTAGTTTATAATTTTAGGATTTAAATTGTATTTGTTTTCTTAAATGTCGCATTTTATTTACTTTCGTAATTAGTTTAATTTGTTAATTAGTTGTTTAATTGTGCCTTTAATTTTAGTAGTATAATTAAATCAAAAATATCTCTTTTCTTATTCAAATCAATCATTCCGAACGAGATCGAGGTTTCCATTGCACGAGTCATTGGGGAAACGACCCGGGTGATCATACTTGCCCGGTTTAATATACGTATTCTATATATATATCTTTGTGAGTGGAATTGTCCAAAGGATACTTGGGGATTTCCTTAATTTCTCTATAAGTATATTATTTTATATGTGTAGTTAAGAACTACGAATCAACGATTCTACAGGTGTTTTGGTGTCGCATCATGAAGGAAAAGAGGTGACGAATTTCATCTTTTGTCTTGGTTATCATCCGAATCTGGGATTTTAGGGTTTTTTAGCAAACCTAATTCGTATAATAGGAAGTTTGTTCATAATTGTTATTGATTGGTTCGTGGATACAAGATGGTTGCTGATTGTGGTCTTGGTTACATATTCAAGAGTCTTTGGAACTTATTCTATGGAAAAGGAATGTTAACTGTTGTATGAGAATGATGAATTAGTGAATAGTTTAGTACAGATAAAGTGGCGCTAAAAGGGTGTAGTCTAGATTACTTAAAAAAAGTATCCTTAAACTGTGGTTATATGTTTTGTAGTGCTCGTTGGTGGTTACTACTAGCCAACAAGAACATTACTGCTGGTGGATCATAAAATATTGGTGCTTTACTGACGCTAAAAAGTGTCTCAAAAGGTATGGGAGGAAGGAGCACTTTATACTGCCAAAGGGAGATTAGTACTGCTAATAAAAGTTTCTACCGCTAGGGTTGAAACTTAATGCTGCCGAAGGTAAAGTAGTACTGCTAGTTCATGGATAGTGTTGCCAAGTCTACGTTAATGCTGCTTTTGACACAGAGTTAATATTGCTAGCCTTATCTTTGAAGGTTAGTGCTGCTGCTTATGATTATTAGTATTGCTTTCACAAACCTTAGTACTGCTCAATGAATATTAGTACTGCTTGGTGTTTTGGTTTGGAAAGTTTGTACTGTCAGCCTTGGTCGATATCGGACAGTTAGTACTGCCAGTTATGTCCGATATTGGACAGTGAAGTAAGTATGGTTATTGGGCAGAAGAAGATAATCACACACGGATGTTTGGTTTTTGGTTATGATTTTACATATTCTTAACAGATTTAAAGGCTCGTATTTTATTGGTTTAAATTGATTATGAAGATGATTGTTTATCACCTATTTGAAGTTGAAGTGGAATTATTTGGATGCGTGTTCTTATCATATCTCAAATGGCTTACAATGCTTAGAGGTAACTTGTTCGTGCTTAGAAACAATGTGACGAAGACTTGACGAACTAGCAAAGGTGTGTGATTTACAAACTTAGGGTGCTCAATGCTCACACTTGCTATCACTATAAAGAGTTACGTTATTGTGTTCAGTGTCTCATAGAAGATGAGGATTTTGTCAAGAGGTTACGATCTACTTATATTCCACATATTTATTTATGAGTTCGAAGTCACGTGGATAATACAAGATATAAGACACAAGTTTGGGTTATTCTACTTCAGCATCAAGTTCGTTATACTTAGTTTTCTTCATCAGTGATCATTACATAGAGCCTACATAGAGCCTACAGAATTGAAGATTCACGAAATTGTTAACATATGGATTTTAGGGAAGCTTAATGTTAAAATGTTTAACCATTTATATTTACATGAGGTGAAGGTTTTTACTACTGCTAGTCATTATTACTACTGCTAGTGTGAGTTTCTGCTACTTAAGTTTAATTTTATTATTGTGCTTAATGGTGGATAATCTGAGAAGTTAGAAGGCTTGGATTAGAAGTGTGATATTGGTTTGTAGTGGTCAAGATCAAAGTTGCCTTATATTTCATATGTCCCCTATTTAGATTAGGACAAAAAGGGAAGAATATTTTAACATGTACAATTGGAAACTTGTAGATCCTTGGTGTGGCATGGTACAAAGGAAATATGAATTAAGGGAAAGTTTTGTTTCATTCAGGGAGATCCATGATCTCAACTTCAGGGGAAGCTTTGATTAAAGGCTTTATGATGAAGTTCGTACAAGAACATGTTTGTTTTGTCATCATCAATATGGGAGATTGTTGGGTATTATTAGATTTGATGAGACAAAAGAAACAAGTATGAAACAAATGGACTAAATCGTTATTAAAGAATTTCTACAAGCTGGTAGTAGAATTATTGAATGATTTAGTCAAGATATCACAATATGAAGATTCTGGACGATCTTTCTTAAGAAGTAAGATACAGAAAGATATGAAGATATTCCTTAATGTTTAAAAGATTTACTTGTTTATATCTTTATGTTAACTTCTTTGTAGAGTCATGATCTCTCTGTTATAAAGAGATCATAGGATAAAATTAGTTTTCAGCATCCAGAAAAGTATGTGTGTGTACACAAGATACAATGTAGACGTCTAGTTAGTTGTTGTAGCCTCAAGGCCAAGGTGTTATTGATCATTTTATAGTTAGGTAAACGTTATATTCTGATCAAATATAATTGGGCCTTGGAGTGAATCATATGATTATAAAATCTTGTTCAATAACATTGTTCTTGTGCTAATTCAGCTATGCATATGTTTATGTTCAATGTTATTTTATGATAGATATAAGGTCTAAACAACCTGAGCTTACAACGATCTAAAGAGTTCTAACAAACTCCACAACAATATATACATTCGACGACCAATGATAAATATGCCTGCCGCAACGCGTGGGCCGCATTCCCCCTTGTTTGTTTCATGTAGAGAAACATTTATTTCCTTCTAGTTCTTTAGGGATACTAGATGAAAACAAATATTAAAAATACTAGCGGCCTACTATCAATTAAAGCAAACTAGCATGGTACTCACGCAAAGTTGGGTCAACAGCAACGAAAAGATTGAAAGCAAGAATAATTGACACTGATATACAAAAAAAGTCAGTTGTGATTGTAAGCGATGGTGGTTGTTCATTAAAACTATATAACCATTTTCACAGTCTTGCTCCCCTCACATTTGCTACAGTACTCAATTTTTGATATTTTTTAATCCTTATTATCAGTGTTTTAAAAAACAAATTCTTAGTGGGGGTGGTGGATAACACCTAATCCACCCATTATCTTCATTCAAACATGTGCGGGGTGAAAGTTTATGTAACACCCCCAAAAATGTGTCACAGCGGAAATATGTCCGGGGGCGTTACTTCATAATACAATAGCACAAGATACAAGAGAACGACCTCTAAATGTGTTGTTTGAAAAGTAATCTCGTTGATTTCCTTGAAATTGATATAACATTTGTCCCATAATTGCATCACAATGAAAAGCTTGGAAACAACACAACGAGATCTGATCATTTGTATGCAAGTAGAAATCCATGAATGAAATCTTGTCAAATTTAGACTCCAGTGCATATCAAGTAGGCCAAGCATCTAATTCACCTGAGAAAAAAGTGCTTAAAAATGTCAACATAAAGTTGGTGAGTTCATAGGTTTTTGTAAGTACAAATGTTGAACCAAAGTTCTGTAAAGTATGTATGACCGTTTCAATCCTTAAATGTTCTTCCAAAATGTATGTATGAACGTTAAATCAAAGAGTTGTAAAGTATGCATGACCATTTCAACCCCCAAGTAGTCACAAAAATGTACGTATGAAAATTGGACCGCAATTATCCAAAGTATGTATTACCACTTTATTCAAGGCAACGTAAATATTCAAGTGTGTATAAGACAATGATTACAATTACTCTAAGTTTATGAAACTGTGACGTAGACTTGTATGTATGGCACAAAACCCCTTTTTTTTTTTTTTTCCCCCAAGCACACCATGTGTATGTAATTGTTGGCCCTGAAGACTCAACCAATCGTATTCCGACATGTTATAACGTTCGTTTGCCCAGTGATAGCTAATCACCCGAACGGGGATTGTCAATCCCGAATAGATCTATTTCATAACATTCGCGCTCACCCTCCAAGTGATTTACAGTTCATGCAACCTAAGCTAATCCGTAATCATAAAAGTATAGTATGTGTTCGCAACCAAAAATGAATTCAATTAATGTATCCCATAGCGGGCTATGCAAATAAGTATGTAAACCAATTTGTAATCAACCATGTAAATGCATTTGCAAACAAGCATGTTCTCTCCCCAAAAATATATGTAAAACAAGTAAAACATGGGGCTATAAACTCACCTTGATGTTGAAGAACGATTGACAGATAGGCATCTAATATGCACAACACAACGGAAGACGAAACGGCTTGACCGAGAAGATGCAGCTTAACTTAACGGCTAAGTCCCACTAGCCTAGGGTAATGTATTTGGATCTCCCGATGAATGGTTACATCAACGCGACACGTTGATAAAGATTTAGATTTAAAGTTGTAATAGTTTGGTGGTTGGTTAAATAAATAAATTAAAAAGTGAACGCAAAGTATGTAATACATTCTTTATATATTACATATGAAAAATAAACCATTATATAACTCGTACCGTGAATCATATAACAAAGACTAGCAATCCAAAGATTAATGTGAAGTATATAATACTTTGCAGGTATTATATAAGGAGCGTGAGAAAATAATTTAAACAAAATATTTCGACACCAATTTAATTAATAAGAAGTCCTTGCATAAAAGTGGACACACGTCTTAAAGTTATAGTTTAAACAAACGATGTTTGTAAAGCTTCTACAACAATTATGATGTTATCTTCTAGCTGACAATTATAAAATATAAAATAATATTTTATAAATTTATATTTCGTTTCCTCGACGGGTCGTGTCTAAAATAGTTATCTCATTGTAAAAGTATAGTTTTCGTTCGTTTATCCGGTTATTGTATAATACAAATTACTATATTTTTAAAATATAACTTAGTCCCTTTTATCGGTTTCCAAAATAATAGAAGCTTTAGTAAAACATTACTAAATATAAAAGTTTATATAAATTTTGCCATGACACTTCCGTTTATATATCGTTTCCCATATTTATAAAACCTAATGTTTTCTTTTCCACTTTTCAACAAACCGCGCGTTGCAAAATATCTACGTGTTTTAAATATGTATTTATATATATATTTATAACTAAACAAATTAATAAATACCATATTTATTTAACCATTAACCACCATTTTAGTTCCGATTTATAATTTATAAAGTCCCGTGTTATATTTATTAGTCAAGTGTATAAACCAAACGAACCCTTGTTGTTTCGCTAAACCAAACGCATCCTTTGTTGTCTTCTCTAAACCCAAACGCACCCCGTGGTGCTTATTTCAAACCCAAACACACTCCTTGTGTGTTTATGTTATCCCAAACGCACCCTATACGTCAAACTGTCCAACCAAACGCACCTTTAGTGCTTGGCTGCCAAACCAAACGTACCTTTGGTGCTTGTCTTTAATACCAAACGCACCCTTATTGCATTCACACAGCCAAACACACCCCGTGGTGTTTTTCTACTAAACCAAACGCACCCTAATTGTTTCTATATCCACCAAACGCACCCTAATCTGTTTTATACAAAACCAAACGCACCCTATTCTGATGTAAACATAACAAACGCACCCTATGTCGTGTTTCATGCTAAACCAACGCACCCTACGTGGTGTTTAAACCAAACACCCTCTTCGGGGCTGTTTTACCACAAACCAAACGCACTCTTATTTATTAACAACAAATCCAAACGCACCCAAAGAAATTTGTAAATATTAGCCTTTATAAAATCCAACTTGCATATTTAAAATCTACTTGATGATATTAGCACCAAGTTTTCGTTTTCTAATGACTTTCATGTCTAGCATGTTTTAAAGAAATGTCTTATATGAGACTAGCACAAATATAACATTTAAATTGTTTAAGGGAAAATTGCCTAGATCTATACACGTACGATCGGGTCAAATATAAAATATTTCTTATTATTCTTACCAGCGGAAATCCTACATTTTTGTCTTACATTTTTTTTTTTTTTTTTTTTTTAAATTTAAATGTTTTGCTATTTTTATGGGAGAAACGGGTACGTGAGAAGAAAAACTACATAAGCAGCACTTCAAATCGATATGATTACTCACCAAACTTAAAATGAAAACATTTGTACTCAATGTTTTAAGTCGGGCTCCTACGATAACTCTATGCCGTTTATTAAGTAGACAAAGATAATTCGTTAATCGATAATGATGAAAGGATATTGATCTCCCCAAACTAATTTCGTACAAAGGATGAGAAACTCGAGTGCACCGGAATGAGGCATCGGACACGAGAGGATTCTTGAAATGTTGGGTTAATCCTGCCAAATCACAACCACTGGTACAACAAACAAACGAGAAACGTAGAGGATGGGACCCTCAACATCACAACACTTTAGAGGTTAGAAAGAAAATGATAAGCATGGTGTGAAAACTCCCACGAAAGCGGCTTGTTATGTTTACCGAGTCGCAGACTCGATCCGATTCCTTGTATTTAGTTGTCCTTAGGGAAGTCTGGAGGTCCTGGATAACCAATGGTGGTGTATCCCCATCAATAGTAGTGCTTAGACAGGGGGCGTGGAATTTGAATATTAGAAACCATCGGCATGAGACAACTTGGCAGTGCCATAAGGATAAACTTCGGTGATTGTGAAAGGTCCGGACCATCGGGACTTGAGCTTTCCGGAGAAATTCTTTCAATCTGGGAGATGAAAAGGTAAGACATGATCACCAAATGAAGATTCGGTTTTTTTTATCTATAGAATCGTGTATTCTTTGTCATTCTCCTTGTAAAGATTAGCGAAATTTCATGAAGATGATCACGAAGCTCGCTGAGTTCATTGAGTTGAAGCTTTCGATGATCGCCTGCAGTCTTTAAATCGAAGTTGGCATGCTTAAGAGCCCAATACGCTTTGTGTTCTAGCTCAACTGGTAAGTGACACGCTTTTCCATAGACTAACTTATACGGAGTACATCCAATAGGAGTCTTGTAAGCGGTTCTGAAAGCCCATAATGCATCATCTAATTTGTCAGACCATGAGGCACGGTTTTCTCCTACCGTTCTCTCCAAAATTCTTTTGAGACCTCGATTCGTGACTTCAACTTGACCACTCGTTTGAGGGTGGTAAGGAGTCGAAAGACGATGGGTGACACCATATTTAGACATAACTCGATCAAATTTGTCGTTACAAAAATGGGTCCCACGATCGCTTATGATGCTATGGGGCACCGAATCGGGAGAAAAGGGATTTTAAGAACTTAACAACTACCCTAGCATCGTTGGTGGGGAGCGCTTTCGCTTCAACCCACTTGGAAAGATAATCGACGGCTACTAGAATATATTTGTTACCCCTAGACGACGGAAAAGGTCCCATAAAATCAATTCCCCATAAATCGAAAATCTCACAAACTTGGATTGCGTTTTGAGGCATCTCATCACGTTGAGAGATTTTTGCTTGACCTTTGACAAGCATTCACAAGATTTGATTAATTGTATGGACATAATTATAAATGATTAGGCCAAATTAAATCCCGGCTATCAAAAACCTTCTGGCGGTAATAGTTGGATCCTCCGTAGTGTCCCCGGTGGTCCTCCTGCTGTGACAAGCTTCGAGAATTTCGAGAGCTTCTTTGCCATCTACACACCTTCGGATTATTTGATCCGCACAAGTCTTGAAAAGAAAAGGGTCATCCCAAAAATAATGTTTTACATCTTTAAAGAACTTGTTTTTCTCTTGAGTCGACATTCCTTTTTTAATGAATTTCCCCGCGTGGTAGTTAGCAAAGTCGGCGAACCACGGGGTACTTTGGTCTTTGTAAGTTAACACACTTAAAGTCTCTAAAGGAAAAGTCTCGGTAATTTCTTTTGGATCAAAAATATTCTCATAAGGGTTTTCAAGACGAGAGAGGTGATCGGCTGCATAGTTTTCAGCTCCCTTGGTATCGATACTTTAAAACAAATTCCTGATGAAGTAAGAACCCAACGAAGCATTCTTGCTTTGGCGTACTTTATTGTTGATGAAGATATTTCAAGCGGAGTCGGTCTGTGTAAACAACACTCTTGATCATGATTAATTTGATCGGAAACTTTCCGAAGCATAAACAACTGCAAGCATCTCTTTCTCGGTTGTTGTGTAATTTGTTTCTGCTTCAGTCATTGTCTTACTAGCGTAATGAATTGGTCGGAAATGCTTCTCAATCCTTTGCCCTAAAACCGCTCCAATTGCATAATCACTTGCATCGCACATGATTTCAAAAGGTTGGTCCCAATTCGGAGCAATGAGAATTGGAGCTTCGGTCAGCTTCTTTTTCAATGTTTGAAAGGCTAGAATGCATTTTTCCGAAAAAATGATAAGTGTGTTTTTTCTATAAAAAGAGGTCAGGGTCGA
Organism: Tanacetum coccineum; assembly: GCA_026074375.1. NCBI lineage: Eukaryota > Viridiplantae > Streptophyta > Magnoliopsida > Asterales > Asteraceae > Tanacetum > Tanacetum coccineum. The sequence goes on from BQNB010068291.1 coordinate 9,446, forward strand.
GAGATTTTGGAAAAGTCTTTGATAAATCCTTCGATTAGAATCCGCTTGCCCGAGAAACTTCGAATTCCTTTGACGGTTGTGGATGAGGAGCTTAGAAGTACATCAACTTTCAGCTTTATCGACCTTCATTCCTTATTCTAGAGATACTTATCGTCTAAATAACAATTCCTTCTTTAACCATGAATGCTCTTTTCCCATTGTGCTAATTTTGGTGTCTTCACATCTCTTTAAGCTTTTTATCTAATTGGCAGACATCGAAACGAAAAGAAATCTCAAGACTGAAAAATAGTCCATGACAAACTTCCATTGTTTTTTATTTATCATATCGTGAAAAATGGCCAATAATACAACGTTGGGAAAGTTCCTGGGAGCATTGCTCAATTCAGAATGGGCATACGACTGGGTACGCGAAGTTCCGTATGGGCACGTGAAAGAAGTTTTTTCTTGAATCTTTAGGTTCAATGGGATTTTGAAAATATCCCAGAAAAAACATCAGAAACAAATAAAACTGGTTTCAGGTAATCCGCTCTAACATCTGGTCATTGAAAGTAACAGGAAAAATGGTACTTTGCAAGTCGCTTCGTTCAACTTTCGATAGTCGATGCAAAACTCTCCATCCCTAGTGAATAATATTGTAGGCACCAGCTCATTTTCTTCATTTGTGACATTCGGTCATACTCTTTTTTAGGAACACAATGGGGACCGGACTACCCTTGGACTATCCGACGATTGGATAAACAATCCTGCGGTGCCAAGAAGTTTTTCTACTTATCTTTATTGTTGACGTAGTTGGATTTTAGGGTTTAACCCTCCTTTGATTTTGGGACTGGAAGGTTGTAATTAATCTTCTAAAAGGATTTTGTGTGAGCAAAACTCTGGATCTTGCTTTGATATCAGAAAGTTTCCAAGGATTTGCTTGTTTTCGGTTTTTTTGAACATTAATGAGTGATAGGTATTCTTTTTTTTTTTTTTTCCTTCTTGGCTCAAATCTTTGAAATTTTATAACAGATGGAAGCTTTGTTATTTTCCTCTAAGAAACGCATACACGAGATGCGGAGGTAACTATTTAAGATCGACTTCGGGAATTTCTTCTGAAGATTCTTTTGATTTAAAACTTTAAGTCATTTTGAATTAACCGGTCGTGAGTAATTACTTGGTTTGGGTGAGGTAATGGATCATTGTTGAGAATGTGCCTCGAGAATCGAGAATGACCCTACGGGGATCATTAGTACGTAGCCAATGAAAACTGGTGATTGAAATGGGTCATCTTCGATTGCTATGAAATAGCATAGGCTTCCTCAAAGAGTAGAAAATTCACTTTCTTAATAGGAGTAAGTGGTTGGAGATGAATAGAAAACAATTCGGATCGAAGTACGGAGAAGGGATTGTTGGTAAGCAAAGGAATCGGAAAAATCCAAGTACTTCTTGTGAGTATTTCTTCACAAGTGACATCAATGAGATCGAACTTTCTTCAATGATTCGAGCTTGTTGTATGATATGGAAGGTGTCACCACATTTAGGGTTTAACGATTGATTATCATTCCTCAGAGTAATGCTCTCTTCATAAACATCGATTAAAGCATGGCCGATCCTAAGAAAGAAGTCGCCGAGTATTATATGGTACTCGAGGATCGGCTATAAAATCCAAGAAAACGAAATCGGCGGGAAAGTTAAAACTTTCCTACTTTGACCAAAAACATATTCAGCTAACCGGTTGGTTTGGAAATGTATACGGTCGGACTAATTCTAATTACCCATTTTTGTTTCGGTTAGGCATTAGAGTTCGAAGCTTTTTCCAATGGATAAAGCATAAAGATTGATACTAGCACCTAAATCGGAAGGGCTAAGTAACTATCCGAACTCTGAAAAATCTCATGGGAATGAGAAATCGATCGGGTGTCACTAGCTTTTCTGGAAGCTTTTAAGGACAACCGCACTACAATTTTCATTCAATGGTGTTTTGGTTAACTCAATTAACTTGTCTTTGTTGTTAAGCATCTTTTTAAACATCGGAGCAAACTTTGGCATATGAATGAGAGCATCCGCGAAACTTAGCTCAAAGTGAAGATTACGGAAAATTTCCATAAACTTTGAAGCAAGGATATCATCCTTTTCACGAATCTTTTCTTTGTTGAGTCTCGATGGGTAAGGTAAATTAGGTTTGGCTTTGTTGGCAACGAAAGAAGGTTCTTTGATTGGTTCTTTGTCTTTGGTTTGTTCATGGACAAATGGAGGAGGTTGGATGTCTTCGGTGCTTGGTAGCTCCGTATCCTTTGTCACCTCACTTTCCTTTTCCACCACCGGCGGTGGAATTGGAGGTCCATCGTATGAAACACCACTACGAGTTGTAATTGCCTTGGCTTCATTCCTTGGGTTTGGAATGGTATTGCTTGGTAAAGAACTTGAACTTGAAGGTTGGTTGGTATGATAATTTTGCATGAAACCGAGCATCATTTTCTGAAAATCATCTTGCTTCTTTTGAGACTCATTGTAAACTCTTTGAAAATCATTTTGAAAATTATCCAACTTCATTTGCAAATTATTCATGTTCGCATCATTGGCTTTAGAATAATTCTCAAATTCCGTTTTAGACACACTATTTGTTGGAGGTTGGTGAGGTAAAACTTGATTGATTTGTGGTTGATTGGTTGGTGTTTGGTATGGTGGAGCTTGATAAACTTGATTTTGGTTGTTTTGACGGTTTTGATTAAAGTTTCCTCCACGGTTTTGGTTGAAATTAGAATTGGTTCCTTGATAACGGTTTTGGTTGGTTTGGACATTTGGTTGATTGAAACGTTCGGTTCTCATTAGTGGCCAAATTTGAAGGTTGGTTTCATTTGGAGAAATTACCAATGGCTGCTGGTTTGTTCGAAATTGTTGGATATTGTCATGAAAAACAGGGAAAATCGTTTCCATTTCGAGTTAACGGACAAAGGTTAAAATTGTGATTGATTCCACAAGTGACACAAACTTCCTCAACTGCTTTGACGGGTGCAGGCCCAGTACAAACTAAAGCTTTCCATTTGGACTCATCATTTGGTTCCATCTTGATAGTCATCTTATCCTCGAGAGAAGCGGCTATTTGTTGCATATCGAAAGAATTATTAGAAGGTGAAGAATTAGAAAGAGGAGCATCCGTACTCACTCTTGAATCATTAGCACGACTTCTTGAGTAACGAACTTTTGACTTGGCTTCAATTAATTGCTAAACTTCTTGAGGGCATTTTGTCAAGAAATTGCATTGCTGCAGAAAGAATCTAAGGCTTCTTTATGTTTGAATTTCAAAGAGTTGTTAAAAAGTATCGAGTTGGTGGAGTTCCGAAAAGCCATGGTGAGGACATTGACGAAGGAGTCCTTTAAAACGTTCCCATGCTTCATTAAGGCTTCGTTTGGTTTTTGATAAAAAGTAATGATTCATTTCGATAGTAAGTGTTTTGAAGGTGGGAAATAGTGGTTTTATGATTTTTGAAAAAAGTCGTCCAAGTGAGAATTGATCCTAGGCGGTTCTTTGTCTAAACAATCTGGGCTTCACCGTCTAGAGAAAAAGGAAAAAGCAAAAGCTTTATCGAAGTGTTCGGAACTTCTGGATGTCTAAACGTTGAAGTGACCTTATTAAAAAATCGAAGGTGATTGTGGGGATCTTGTCTACCCGTAAATTTGTTGCTTTGCACAAGATTGATTAAAGGTTGCTTAAGCTCGAAATTGTTAGCATTGATCGGTGGAACAACTATAGCATCTTCATAACCCTCGATGGGTGCTTGTAACATTTGGGCCATTGTTCGATTGTCGGCCATTGGAACAACGTTTTGTTCAACAATTGGATTAACCGAAAGAGTTTGTTGTTGACGACGTCTACGAGATTGCGAACGAGTGCGCATAAAAAGAAAAACTAACAATTTAAAAAGCAAAACTTTTACACTAATTTTTTTTTTTTTTTTTTTTAACGGTTACACGAAAGAGACTTAAACCAAATAATCAACTACTTCACGGTAGCTCTTGAAAATTGCTTTTCTAAGGAGGATAGCGTGCTTTGGAGAGAGACACAAAAGGCAAGTGTTAAATCTTTGATTACGAATTGGGAACAATTGCAAGTTCACCGGAAATTGAAATGATAATATCTCAATAGAAGATATTATTTGTTGGTGTTCGTTAACCAACTTGGTGAATTTTATTTTCTGAATTAAGACAATTTTTTTTATATTTTTGATTTTCTATTTTTTTTTTTTTTTTTTTATCTTTTACTTATACTAAAAAGAAAAGGAAAATATATTTTTTACTTTTTATATTTTTTAATTTTTTTTTTTTGGATTTTTGGATTTATGACAAAAATTTAACTTTCGAGGACGAAAGGATCTTCAAACCAAATTCACAAACTCGAAACGAAGGAATCGCTTACACAAGTCCCCGGCAACGGCGCCAAAAACTGATTGCGAGTTTTATACACGTAAAATATAATATAAAATAATATAAAATACGTATATTAAACCGGGCAAGTATGATCACCCGGGTCGTTTCCCCAATGACTCGTGCAATGGAAACCTCGATCTCGTTCGGAATGATTGATTTGAATAAGAAAAGAGATATTTTTGATTTAATTATACTACTAAAATTAAAGGCACAATTAAACAACTAATTAACAAATTAAACTAATTACGGAAAGTATATAATGGGCATTTAAGAAAAACTAATATGCCATTTAAATCTTAAAATGAAAAACTAGATTCCTAAACCTAATTAAGCTAAAGAAAATTTTAGGAAAAAGAAAAATATTTTTTAAGGGCTTTTCGGATTTTTTTATGAATTAAATACTATTTAATCTAATTATTTCTAATAAATAGAATTAAATTCGATAAAACTAAGAACAATAATTTTTAAATGAATTAATTCTAAATTTACTAAAAAGATGAGAAGAAAAACATTTTTTTATTAATAATTTTTTTTTTATATTTAAAGATTAAATTTAAAGTTAAAGTTGAAATTTAAAAACTAAAGGTTTGAAAAATTAAATTTTTAAAATATAAACTTAAACTAAAAATTATTTAAAGATACCTTTTTATAAAAGAATAATGCAGAAAATTAATTGTTATCAAAGCCCTAATTTTTAATGAGTAATTTTAAACTAATTTAAGCAATTAACTAAAAAACCTTAATTTTATATTTATAAAAAACTATTTTTATAAAACTTAAACTAAATCCAAACAAACACATGGGTTAAAAGTGCCAAAACAGAAAGTTAAGGGTAGGCGGGGTAAAATTTAAAGTCTATAAAAAACACAAAGTTGTGATCGTTGACAGACGCAGTCCCTTAACCTGGGAACTAACTTGGACTTATCAATTAAAATAACGAAGGACTAATTATGCAATTAACTAAGGACTAACTGCGTAACTAACAAGGACCAACTGTGTAAATTTAAACTAACAGAAACTATAAAAATGGACAAAGATGACCCCTGAAGCATCTAACAACCAACAACCAGCATCCTTATTAAAAAAAAAAAACAGCTTATTTTCCTTAACTTTTTAAAAAAAATCTTAGCTCTACCTTATTTAAAATAAGCTGAATACGCTTATTAGTGTATAAGCTCTAACAACTTAGAATTCTATCTCTTAAACTAAATAAGCAACGCAATTTCAAGGCACTTGACAGATTTTAACTACTTAATAAAATCTACTTAATCAAACTATTTATGCTTAGATTATGAAGCAGGTGCAATTCTTGGACAAAATGCCTCATGAAGGTTAGAATATTGAAAGCAAGTCAATAAAGTTACGTTACTCAAGAAAGTCGTTGCTAATGATCAAGAGTGAGTACGGATGATCCTTCTTTCTATTTCTTAATTTCTAATAATTCTTTCGGATATTGCGGCAACAAATAGCCGTTCTCTCGAGGATATGTGACTATCAAGTGACCAAAATGATGAGTCAATATGAAAGCTTTAGTTGTTACTCCTGCAACCGTCAAAGCAGAGTTTGAGGAAGTTTGTGTCACTTTGTGGATCAAATCCACAACTTTAACCATTTGTCGTTAAACTCGAATTGGAAACGATTTTTCTTGTTTTTTATTAATTACCCAACAATTTCAACAAACCGAAGCATTGGTAATTTTCTCAATGAAACAACCTTCAAATTTGGCGACGTAATGAGGACCACCGGGGTTTCAATCAACCAAATGTCCAAAACCAACCAAACCGTTATCAAGGAACCAATCTAATTTCATCAAAAACAGCCCCTGGAGGAAATTACAAACCAAAAACCGTCCAAAACAAACCAATCAAAATCAAGTTTATCAAGCTCCACCATACCAAAACCACCAATCAAACACAAATCATCAAGTTTTACCTCACCAACTCAACAAATAGTGTGTCATAAAAACGTGAATTTGGAGAATTATTCTAAGCCAATTGATGCGAACATTGAATAATTTGAAATGAAGTTGGATAATTTCAAAATGATTTTCAAAGAGTTTACAATGTGGTCTTCAAAGAAGCAAGATGATTTTTCAGAAAATTTGATGCTCGGTTCATGCAAATTTATCATACAGCAACTTCATGTTCAAGTTCTTTACCAAGAAATACATTCCAAACCCAAGGAATGAAGCAAGCGCACATTACAACTCGTAGTGGTGTTTATATGAGGACCTCCAATTCCACCGCCGGTGGTGGAAAAGGAAAGTAAGGTGACAAAGGATACGGAGCTACCAAGCACCGAAGACATCCAACCTCCTCCATTGGTCCATGAACAAACCAAAGACAAAGAACCAATCGAAGAATCCTCTTTTACCAATAAAGCCAAACCTAATTTACCTTACCCATCAAGACTCAACAAAGAAAAGATTCGTGAAAAGGATGATTTCTTGCTTCAAAAGTTTAGGGAAAATTTTCCGTAATCCTACTTTGAGCTAAGTTTCGCAGGATGCTCTATTAATATGCACAAAGGTTGTGCTCGATGTTTAATTAAAAAGATGCTTAACAACAATAAGACAAGTTATTGAGTTACCAAAACACCGTTGAATGACAAAATTGTAGTGCGGGTGTCTTAAAAGCTTCCAGATAAGCTAGTTTGACCCCGGTCGGATTTTCATTCATGTGTTTTTCAGAGTTCGAAAGTTCTTTAGCCCTTGCCGATTTAGGTGCTAGTATCAATATTATGCCTTTATCCATTTGGAAAAGAGCTTCAATCTCGGCCTAACCGAAACAAAAATGGTATTAGGAATTAGGACGGACGTACAATTTCCAAACCAACCGGTGTAGCTGAAAATGTTTTTGTCAAAGTAGGAAAGTTTTACTTTCCCGCCGATTTCGTTGTTCTAGATTTTATAGCCGATCCTCGAGTACCATTGATACTCGGGCGACCCTTTCTTAGGACGGCTCATGCTTTAATCGATGTTTATGAAGGAGAGATTACTCTGAGGATGTTGATCAATCGTTTTAACCCTTTAAATGTGGTGTTCACCTTCAATTTCATACACAATCTGATCATTGAAGAAAGTCGATTCTCCATTGATGTCACTTGTGAAGAATACTCACAAGAAGTACTTGGATTTTCCGATTCCGTTGCTTACAACAATCCTTCTCCATACTTCGATCCGATTGTTTCTAATTCATCTCCAACACTTACTCCTTTTGATGAAAGTGATTTTCTACTCTTTGAGGAAGCCGATGCTTTTATAGCAATCTGCATGATGAACAGTTTCCACCAGTTTTCAATGCTACGTTACTATGATCCCGGCAGGGTGACATTCTCATACTCGAGGCAACTTGTCTCACAATGATCCAGTTACTCACAAACCAGGAGATATTACTCACCCGGAATTCTAAAAGATCTTAAAGTTGTTGAATCAAAAAGAATCTTCAGAAGAAATTCCCGAAGTCGATCTTAAAGAGTTACCTCCGCATCTCGAGTATGCTTCTTAGAGGAAAATAACAAGCTTCCAGTTATATTCCAAAAGATTTGAGCCAGAGACAAAGTCCTCACTAATCTTAATGTTCTAAAAAAACGAAAACAAGCAATACGATTGGAAACTTTTGATATCAAAGCATAGATCCAGAGTTTTGCTCACACATAATCTTTTTAGAAGAGATACCAACCTTCAGTCCATAAACTCAAAGGAGGGTTAACCTATAATCCACGGACGTCATCAAGAAAGAAGTAGAAAAAACTTTCTTGACGCAGGATTGATTTATCTAATCTCGGATAGTCCATGGGGTTAGTTCCGGTCCATTGTGTTCTAAAAAAAGGTGGTATGGACCGTTGTCACAAATAGAGAAATGATGCTGGTGCCTCAAGATTAGTTCACGGGATGGAGAGTTTGCATCGAACATCGAACGTGAACGAGCGTTGTAAAGACCATTTTCCGTTACCTTTCATGGGGACCAGGATGTTAGGGAGCGATTAGCTGGACAAGCGTTTTATGTTTCTTAGATGGTTTTTGTTCTGGGTATTTTCAAAATTCCCATTGAACCTAAAGATCAAAGAAAAAAACTACTTTCACCGTGCCATAAGAACATTAAATCAAATGGCAAATGTTACAAGTTTGTTAACAAGCCTTTGCACCAAGATTAATGATTTCAGCAATCCTAATCAAGCTTCAAGTTCAAGTATTTTACCAAGCAATACCATACCAAATCCAAGGAACGAAGCCAGGGCAATAACAACTCGAAGCGGAGTTTCTTACGAAGGGCCGTCCATTCCTATGCCTCCTCCATTTGTTAATCCGGATGTGGTAGAGGAGACGTCAACGGAACATGTCCCACCTCCTCTAACCCAAAAAGTTCAAGAGACAAATTCTCAAACAACAACAAAAGTGAATCAAGAGGGAATTGTCAATAATCCTAAAACATATGAACTTAAGCTTCCTTACCCGGAAAGAAGAAATGTAGAAAAAAGGCAAGAAAAAGATAAGGTTCAACTTCAAAAGTTTTGGAAAATGTTTAAACAACTTCATTTCAATATTTCTCTTGCGGATGCAATGATTCTAATGCCGAAATACACAAAAATGCTTAAAGATCTTTGCGCTAATAAGGAAAAACTTGAAGAACTTGCTAATACTCCGTTGAGTGAAAATTGTAGTGCTGTAATTCTTAAGAAATTACCTGAGAAATTGGGAGATTCTTGTCGATTTACCATACCATGTGATTTTTCAAAGCTTAAATGTCAAGGTTTAGCCGATTTAGGAGCCAGTATCAACTTAATGCCTCTTTCGGTCTTTCATAGGTTAGGTTTTACCAACCTTGAATCAACCCAAATGACTCTTGAGTTAGCCAACCGTCAACTTTGTCGACCGGATGGGATTTGTAAGGATGTGCTTGTTCCCGTAGGAAAGTTTACATACCCGGCCGATTTCGTAGTTGTTGATTATGTTCCCGACGAACAAATTCCTTTGATTCTCGGAAGACCATTTTTACGAACCGCTCGAGCTTTAATTGATGTTTACGATGAAAAATTGATCCTTCGTGATGGAAATGAAAGTTTAACGTTGAACATGCAAAGTGAGAAATCGAAACTTAATGGTATTCAAAAAGTTGAATCAATCAACATGATTGATATTTTTAACGTTCCGAATTACATTGGTTTTAAGGATTTATTTGCTCAGACGTTTAGTGGCAGTACCACTAATTCTCTTCATCCTAGTTCTTCTCCGATGAAGACTAGAGATTCTACTTTCGAGGAATTCACCGATGAATTCACTCTTCCTAACTCATTACCACCGGGTGATGATGTTTCAATTCTTAAAAAGGACTTTCAAGAAGAAACATTTCAAATTACCTCAAATCCCCTTTTCGAATTCGATGAAAGTTTCAAATCCAGCAACGTAAATCCTCTCTTTGAAGAAAACGATAAGGATGTCGAGATTAAGTCTTCTTCTTCCTCCACACTTACTTCACCGGAAGCAAGTGAATTAGAAGCTTATCTTGAAAAAGATTCGATTCACCCGGGAATTGATCTTACCATCCCTTCCATTTTTGAAGTTTCAAGTAGCAATCCTACTTCCCCTACTCTCACCGGAGAGAAGGTTTGTTCATGGAAAACACCGATGTTTTTCTCGTTAGTCCGATTTGTGTGGAAAATGATGACTCGAATTGCGATTAGGAAAAAGATAATTTGTATCTTGGCAACGTTCTTACATAAGAAACCAAAACCTCTTTCTCATCCTAAAGAAGTTGAAGAAGTTTCAAGTGATGTTCCAATCGATACCATTGTCATGCCAATTAGAATCACTTTCGATAATCCAATTGATTTTAATGATCATTTCTCCAAACCAAAGGATTTGAAAAAGGACTTACCCATTTCATTTGACTCTACCACCACAAGTATTTTACCACATCCTTCTTTAGATTCCGACTCGCCTTTCACTGCGGAGTTGTCGGCTATTTGTGTTACCGTTAATTCTCTCGGGAAACGAGGATAAAGTAATTCAACCAGGTATACTAGTTTATCATGCCATTCATGATAAAAATCTTATAACATTGGAAAAGAATTTAAAAGAGAACATTTCCTCCGGGACTCTTTTAGCTTTCAAAAAACCATCATTTCTTTTACCTCCGCCAGAACCACCAGATGAATGTTTGAAGAATGTCATGCTTAATTTCTACCAAAACAAGAAGACGTTTACTCTAAATGGTGAAGATGTCAATTCCTTCGCATTTATCATTTGGTCTTTTCTTCCATTCTTCACTTATACCAAGGCATCACCTGTGATTTTCTCCTTTAGAAGTGAGAATTTTGTTTTTGAACTGTAATCCTCCACAATCCAGTGCAGTTTCGAATGAACGTTTTCTATGCCTCTCCCTAAGGACAACTAAATTCAGATCGAGTCGAGCTTGCGATCGGTAAATCAAAAACAAAGCCGCTTCATGGGAATTCACCCCAGGCTTATCTTTTTTCCTTTTCTATTTCTAACGCTCTAATGTGTTGTGATTGAGGAGGCCCATCCTCTTCGTTTCTCGTTGTTTTGTTGTCTGTGTTGTGATTTGGCCAGGATTAACCCAACATTTTCAAGAATCCTCTCGTGTTCGATGCCATAATCCGAAGCAACTCGAGTTTCTCATCCTTTGTGTGAAATTAGTTTTGGGGAGATCCATAATCCTTTCATTATTTAATCGATTAACGAATAATCATTGTCTACCTCATACACGGCTTAGATTTTCGTAGAACCCACTTAAACATTGAGGATCAATGTTTTTCATTTAGTTTGGGGAGGGAATCTACCGATTTAATGTGCCTTTGCTATTGTTTTGTTCTCACGTACCCGATTTGATGTGCTTGCTTATTGTGTTTCTCACGTACCCGGTTCTCCCACAAAAATAGCAAAAATTTTAAATTTAAAAAAAATAAAAATAAATAAATAAATAAATAATAATAAGACAAAAATGTAGGTTTTCCGCTGGTAAGAATAAGAAGTAATTTTTGACCCGATTGAACGTGTTGAGTTCTAGCTTTTTCCCTTAACAATTAATGATGATAGTTTATGCTAGTCTCATATAGACTTTAAACATGCTAGACTTGAATCGTTAGTAAATGAAGACTTGTGCTAATCTCAAGTAGATTTTAAATATGCCAAGTTGGATTTTATAAGGCTAAGTATTTGCAAATTTCTTTTGTGAAGAACAAGAAATGATAGTGTTATTTATAAGTCATGATATTAAACGTAGAATAGTTGGATTTCTTTCAAGCTCATATGTATTACTTGTGGCTTTTTCTCCCATTAGCATGTTTCACCTCTATATATAAATGTTTAATAAATAGAGTTGTATGGTTTTTTGGTTAATAATTAGCTAATAGAAGTTTTCTTTAGTTCCTTTGTGATTAGGATGAGTACACATCAGGAATACTTAATTTGGCTTAAAAATACAAAAATATAATAAATAAGTATCTCTGCCAGATTACTTCATCGTGTCGGAGGCGTGGCCGATGTTGGAGTTTTCATATAAGGTAGAGTCCGGTGTCATAATAAGTAGAATAACCTCTTGTCGACTCGCTATCGATGTGGCTTCGAGATAAAAGGCACCGGTTTTTACTTATATAATCCGAAGTCGAAATATGTTTGCTGCATCGTGTCGGAGGCGTGGCCGATGTTGTAGCCTACTAAAGGACTGAGGTTTAATAATGTTGCTTAATTTTTGTCTTATTTTGTGCCTTAAAGAGCCTAAGGGTATATGGTGCAAATGAGATTGGTCCATTCATGTCTTAAAGAGCCTTAGGGTATATGACATGAATGGTGCTACCTTGCTTAGTAGCCTAATAAAATGCCAAAATTTTGGTCGCCTCGATGTGGACTTTATTCTTATTGCATTTGATCATTTTGAGAAGGGATAGGAGCTAATCAATTGTTCCTTAACATTTGTCTTTATTTTCTGAATTAATAAAGTATCCGAAACAAAAAGTCTTAATGAGCTTCGGGTATATGACTTTAAGTAAAATCCTGTGATACAAAAGTAGATTTGCAGGAGAGGAAAAGTAAGTAAACAATTAATATTTTTGAGTTGTGTTTGTGTCATGACTTTGTAATTAACGATTGATCTTGTTTTTAAGTTAGCATGGGAAAAGTGAAAAATCGGGGATGTTGAAGTTATCTTTTTTAGTCGCTTAATTGTGCTTTGTGTTCTATGATCCTATAAAGATACAATGTGTAATGAAAAACATTGCATTATGTCATGCACAAATAAATTGTAGCTAGGGTAGTTAATAATCAAGGAAAATCCATAAAACAGAAAAAAAAATCTTAGGAACAATGGGGATAGTCGGTGTTTTATAACTTGTAATCTTTATCTCTCTCAAACGAATCTCTTTGCTACTTTTTCAAAGCGTTGTAGTTTGGGGAATTTTGAGGTATTTGGTTATAAGGCATGTGATATTGCGTGAGGACACACAATCGTTTAGTATGGGACTTTTGATAAGTGTAGATTACCATATCTATTTATGTTAAAAAGGCCAAATAAACCAAAACGGATCAAAAATGGCTTAAAATGTGCTTGTATTCTGAGTTTTATGTGTGAGGTTTATGGATATGTCAAATATCACAAGAAATCAGTAAAAAAAAAAAACGAACACGATGAAACGGTATGTGTGAATCAAGAAACTTAAAAAATCAAAAAGCCGAAGCCAGAGAGATCATGCCTCAGCCTTCTACAGTCAACTGCAGCTAAACCTCAGTCAACCAAAGCCAACTCCATTGTTTATAAAGCTCAAGGGCTGTTTTTTGGCAATTGGTGAAAGTTGTTTATTGTGCTTGCCAAACACAAGGGCCAGTTATGCAATTACCTCATAGTACCAAAAGGGCGCGGGTCAAATGACCGGGTCAAAATAAAACCCAGATGGACCACCTTGAGCCATCCAAGCGACCCGACCCCTAACCCCCGACCAACCCGGTTAACTTATAAACTCATTTACAGTTACTATTCACCCTCATTTACCCCAAATGCGATTAAACCACACACACACACATGAACACACACGAACACACCATGAACCCTAGTTTCTTAACCACTCACCCACACACTAATTAACCATAGGGTTAATGACCCCCTCACAATCCTTAACCCATCCATCGCTTTCAATTAACCCCATCCCCATCCCCCTGGCAAATTTGGATGATGATACGTATTGGTTGATGTGAGGTGTGTAGAGTGTTTACACTTCACATATCTAACTACACATTTTCCCGTCATTAATCCTGTTTACTCATCTTTAATTCGAGTAACGATCGAGATGAGATATAAAGAAAGAGACGGGTTGGAGGGACAATATGTGGAGCGAGAAGAAGGACCTAGAAGATGGGAGGAGCTCGAGCTTAGGGTATAAATACCCCCCCTCATTCCAGCACACAGAAAGAATTAGTGGTTAATTTTTCAGTTTATTTTTGTAGTAAGTTTAATTTTGTTGATTCAGTTGTTAGTAGTTTTTTTATGTAATTTCAATTTTATGTTATTTCATTTCGTATTGTAATAAATTTTAATTTCAGTTTTAATAAAAGTCTTATTTCATATAAATTTGTTTCTCATTTAAATTCTGTCAAAAAAAAAAAATGATTGTGTTTGTTATTGTTGATTCGTTCAAGGCTTGGAGTCTCTATTGGAGTTGGATGGCTGCTGAGACTCCAAGGGTTTAGAGCTGAGGGTCAGCAGTAGGGCTAGATTAGGATTGTTGGTTTGATTTAGGGCTTATGTGGGATTTATGCATAAGCCCAACAGCTTATTGCTGTCCGGTTCTGGTCTGGGTTGGGTGTATCTGGGTGAATCCAAGGTACACCTTATTTTTGTTTTACATGTGTTCTTGTTCTGTTTTCTTATTAAGTTGTATGGATTTGCTAAATAGTTGATTAAGCCGATTTTATAAAGTAGTGGAAAGTCTGTTAAGTGCCTTGAAGATTGCTATGTTTATTTAGCTAGAGAGGTAGAATACTAAGCTGATAAGAGCTTATAAGCTGATAAGCCCATACAGCTTATTTTAAATAAGTTAGTAGTTAGTTTTTTTTTATAAAAGTAGTCTTAAAAAGCTAGTTAATAAGCTGATTTAATCAAAATGGATGCTGTTTGTTAGAAGTTAGGGAGTGCAGGGGCCTGTTTTGTCCATTTTTATTAGTTTTGTTAGGTTATATTTAACAGTTAGTCCTTGTCAAATGCGCAGTTAGTCCTTAGTTAATCACATAGTTAGTCCTTTGTTAGTTTAAGTGTTAGTCTAGTTAGTCCCAAGTTCAGGGGGCCTTTCTGCCGTTTAGTGAAACTTTGTGTTTTTTATTAAACTTTAAATTTACCCCGCCTACCCCCAAGTTTCACTTGCACTCTTTTGCCCCTTGTTCTTTTTATTTCCTTTTACTCTTTTTAATTTCTTTTTAATATTAAATAAATTTTAGGTTTTAGTTTTTAATTAGCTAAATTACTTTTAATTAGATTTATAAAAATTAGGGCTTTTGTTTTTCATAAGTTTCTGCACTTTTTCTTTACTTAGTTTAGTTTTTATAAAATTTTTAGGATCAATAATTTTATTTTATTTCATTAATTTTAAGTTTTTAATAGTTTAAAATCTTAGAAAATCCATAAAAATTAGAAAAAACTTTTCAGAAAAATAAAAAAAATAGTTTTCTTAGCTTTTATAATATTTTACATTTTTATAAGTTTAAAAATCATTTTTATAAATCTTTAAGATTTAATTTCAGTTTAATTTGGAAATATGTCGTGTAAATATTCTAAGTTATTGGAAAAGTATTTTTAAGTCAAATAAAAATACTAGAAAACTTCGGGTAATGTTTTAAAGTTGAGAACGTTGAGCTTTAAGGAAAATCGACACAAAGAGAAGCACCCCGAACCCCCCTTGGATTCCATCCGGTTTCGAGCCAACTAGGGGACAAGGGTGGCTTGTTTTTAGCTAAGGTATCCCAACACTTGGTACAAATATTTTGGATCCATTCATATCACACATTTCTCATTTTTAAACACACACAACATAAATTTTGTCTCTCTTCCTCTGTCCCTTGCTCGTCCGAAATTAATCACACACACACACTCTTTTATTTTTTATTTTTGATCAAGAACATGATGGTTTAAAGCACTCCCGGTTTGATTCTAGTATTCGGGTTATCATTTAAACAACGTTTGGGTTGTCAGATCGTGTCCTAACTCGCTTTTAAAACCCTCTTTGTAAGTCTTCTAAATTTTAATTTAACTTGTACTTTTGAATGTCTAATGATGCGTAGAAGCTAGTTGTACGATGCGTTTTCTAAAAAAATCAAACACGAAAAATTTACGAAAAACCCATTAAGGGTGCGTTTTTGGTTCGAACACAATAAAAAAAGAACAAGGATTTATCATTTTTATGTTGTGGTTGTGATGGTTGAAAAACATTTATTTGCTATTTAGATTATTTGTGTTAGTAGCTTATTCAACTTATTTATAAGCACTAGTGAACCTATTTGTGGGCTTATGTTGGTTCGAAAACCACAAGGCCAAAAGAATAGTTATTTTTGGTTTGTGGTCTATTTTGATAGCTTATGATAATAACCAAGTATACTACGTAGCTTATTAGCTTATTTGAAAGCTTATTATAGTTGTTTGGAGCTCATAAGGCTCACGGCCAAATAAGCCCAATAAGCCCAATAAGCCGTGGCTTATTGTAGGCTTATTATGGTTCGGTTTATTTTGATAACCATTGTTTGGGGCTTATATCTATTAATGGGCTTTAGTATTGGGCCTAAATCGTATTTTATATCTACGAATAACTTAATGGACCTCTATTGGGCCTTAAGGCCCAATAAGCGGAAACTAGTCGTTTTACGTGTTTTAACGAACTTTTGGAAGGTGAAACATACTTACGTAATGATATTGAAATTCGTTTGGGGGAAAATGTGTTTTGACAAACGTTGCGAGATATAGAATTTGACATTTCGTCGGAAAGTGGTACATTTGTGAAAAGTGTTTGAAATTGAGGATTTAAACCTTGAAAAACGTTGTATAAACGAACGAATCATGTCAAAATTTTGTAAAAATTCTATACTTAGATTTTTACTCAAAAACTTACTTTTACGACAAAATAATAAAATATTATTATTTTAATAGGTCGACTGAAAAATATATTTTATAATTATAAAATATGGAACTTCTCTAGGTCGTTTTGCATAAATAAATGTCTCATTTCTTATAACTTATACAAATAAATAAGGTAACTAAGGTTACCGAATGGACTTACCGAATATATTCTGAATATTTATTTTTAAGCCTTCATATATATTACTTGCCTATTTTACTTAAATAGTATACGTATATTATACTAAGGTATAAACTAGAACCTGTTATCTTTGAAACTAAGTCGTCAACCATCACACCACTGATAACGTTTAAGAGTGATCGTACAACGCACATTTGACCACTATTCATCCAACATGAAAACATCTTTTGAAACGTATATCTAAATTGAACATTAATTGGACTAGGTCGTGTACGGACGTCGTTGCATTTGCCTGTTTGATCTTGATCTTGCTTGTCACCTTTGCTTAAGGTGAGTTCTCGTAGCCCCACTTTTTAAATCTTTTCCGTTGGGGGAAAATGATACTCAAATCTGTTTTGAACTTGTTTTCGTACTATGCAAAACTTGATTGATTTTTGGGACAATGCTTTGTGCCTATGAATGCTATGTGAATGACATAACATTGGTAGAATATGATGTGTGAATCTTAGATAGCATGGATTTGCTATGTGTTGTGTGGATCTTTATAGCATGGACTTGCTATGGTTTGTGACGCTATGTGAACTTCTGCCTTATATATAGCTCAGCTGGTAGGCTTTAGGTGCGTATGACTTGAGAATTGAGAACCTTGCATCGCAATGGTGTCTATATTGATGTGGATTTGATAGCATGAAGTTACTATGTTTGAAAATTGAATGTGTAGCATGTATTCACTGTCATATTGCAAAATTATCCACTACTTAAAATATTGGCACAGCAACTGGGTTTCTTCAAACTTACGAGCTCACCAACTTTATGTTGACCTTTTTGAGTATCATTTTCAGGTGTTGTTAATGATCAGTGAAGTCAAGTGTGAACTTTAGCAAACCATAAGAGAATCCTATATGGATCATGTTTTTGAGAGACCTTGTATTGATTCTCTATTTTGATCTTAAGCATTTTGGGATTTGTTATATTGAGACTAGCATTAACCCTTTCGAGGGAAATTTATTTGTAAGCGTTGAGACTATGTGATGTGTTCCTAATGTATCTTCACTCCAGTTCTATTTGTGGTCAGAGAATGTCACGACACTTGTTTTGAATGCATTTTAGTATTTCTCTATCTTGTATCTTATGTTGTGATTATCAATTCTCCGTCACACCTTGTGTTTCCGCCGTTGTCGGGGTGTGAAACTTCTGAACTGCATCAGTGGTGTTTTGATAGGTTTCAGCAATGAATTCAATTAAACATTTAATACGAATTAACGGAAAACAAAATATAACGCGACAAATAGCAAGTAAAACTAATGTTAAACTCTAAAAATGTTAAAACTAAACTCTAAACCTAAGATAGGGCAAAAGAAAATTTTAGGAAAAAGAAATTTTTTTTTATTATTATTAAATATGAATTAAAAACTAATTTAATCTAATTTAATCTATAAAAATAGCAAATTAAGTACTAAAAATTTGGAAAAATGATTTTTAAGCTTAGAAAAGTCTAAAATATTATAAAAGCAAAGAAAAAAGTATTTTTTAAACTATTTTATTATTAAAATTCTATTTTTAAATTTAATAAAAGCTCAAAATTGATAAATTTAAGATCTAAAATGTGTAAAAATGATTTTACTTTGATGTAAATAAGCTTTTTTTTATAAAACTAAAAACTATTTTTTTGTAATTTTCTGAAACTTTTTTCTATTTTTTATTGATTTTTTAAGATTTTAACTTTCGAAAATTGATAAAAAAATAAAATTTAAGTTGAAAAAATCTAAAAAATTCAGGGAAATTTTAATCTACTAGCTGGAATACAAAAAAATAAGAATAACCAATTGTTAACGTAATAAGCCCTCAAATAAGCTTATATACTACGACTATTATTTAAAAGAGATTAAACAACGTCTCTGTACTAGTATTTAAATTGATGATGTGTTTTAGAATGGATGGAGCTTAATGTATAGCAAACTGGTTAAGGCGTATGTGTTGTGTTGGGATGTCGTGTTCGAGTTGGGGACAACCCTCTTTTTGCTATTTTTTTTACTTTAGAAAAATAAATAACTAGACTTAAAAGGACACTAAAATAGCTATTTAATATAAAGGGACTTAAGTTCTAAAACTAAGTAATAACGCTTCTAAACAGCTTATCAAAGCTGCTGTACAGTAAGTAAGTTTTGGGTTATTCTCACTGTTTAATAGCCTATTAAAGCTCAAATTAAGCTTAAATTAAAATGGACAGTGTTTAAAAAGCTTTATAAAAAAATAAAAAAAAAAAAAAATTTATAAAAATGTTGTTATCTAAAAGGAAAGAAAATGAGCTTAAAATACTCAAAGACACTAAAAGTGATTATGAAAAGTGACATAACTCAGGAAACTAATCAATAAAGTAAAACCAAAATATGCTCAAAAAGCAACTGACAGCAAATGAGCATTGGTAAAAATTGTACCAACAAACTTATAAACAACTAATTTAAGCAATAAAATCTACTACTTCAAGCTAGAATCTAAAATTTAAAAGCTAAATCTTATTGCTAACTGTTTTTGGCTTTTATGGTTTTAGAGTGACTTTTAACAGCAAAATTAAGCTAGGTAAATAAGCTAGAAAATGTAAATTAAGACTTAATCTATATTAAGCTATAACTAATCTAACTCCTATTTGAACCTAAGCACCTAAGACCTACTTTTACTTAACTACAAATTAGGCTAAAAATGACAGCAGTACTAACTTCTTGTTAGTACTGGTGCACTTTGCACAAGTGCAAATCAAAAGTGCAGGTTTCCTAAGGGAAATCCTTGCACTTAGAAACACTCAAGTAGAGTGTACAAGTAAAATGCAAGCAAGATCTAAGCCTTGGAGGGCTTAGATCAAAGTTTGCACAAGTGTAATTCAAAGATAAATTCCCTGGTGTATTTTTGTTGGCTACAACTTTAATTCTTCCTATCTTTTTCCTTTCTCTATAATAATATGGCTAAACATTTGTTCAATCCTCCCCGACCTCCGGATCTTTTTTGTGTAGCTAGTGATTTATTATTTTAACATAGCACGAAGTAAAAAACGACGTAGTATGACTTGTGAAATGTGTATTACCATAACATAATATCTTGAACTTTGGATTCCTTGAAGATAAATGGGCATCCAGGCGGTTTCGATCACGTTGTTTATTTGTCAATATTTTGGCTCATGTGGAAGTGAAAATACAGAAATTTGTATGTGGCATAGGAAATTTTTTTTTTGGTAAAAGGTTACCCCGGTAAAGTATATTAAAATCAAAAAAGATAAATACAAATGGAATGTGGCTGAAATACCACATTAACCTCAAGCTAACAGTTTGATAAACTCTTAAAACTAGTGCTTATGACATGTCATATACACTTACAACTCTAGAGACAATTAATAATTGAAACTAGAACAAACAACTCAACTAAACAAGCTATCCAGCAACAGTCGTGAAAGTAGATAAACTTTCACCTGTTTTACTATGAAATAGGTTAGCCGATTCATCATACACATTTTCTACATCTTCATCACTTTCTTCCTCCAAGGCAGCATAAGAATTAGACATTGTGATTTTACCTTCCTTAGTAGAAGTAATAGTAGCCTTAGGAGGTTGATTCTTCATAGATGACGATTTGGATGTATTACCCAAGTTAGTAGCTCCCTTCTTTGGTGCACTTGTAGTCGCCTTTGGCTCATACCTAACATTTTGTTTTACCGAGTGACCACCAAACTGACCACCATTAGTAGACTTAGATTTACCCTTCTTCTTCTTTTTACCCACAGTTTGGAATTCATCATTAGTCATCTCAACAGTAGGAGTAGGAACATTAGGAGTAACAACAGTAATAGGAATCGACACCTTTTTAGGGCAATGGTCATGAACATGACCAAATATCTTACATAGGTCACAACGAGGAGGCTTCTATTCGTACTCAATAGTAACAGTTTCAATTGTAAACCCCGTATCCTCAATTAAAGGAACACCGATAGTAAGACTCTTCTTAAGAACATCCTTCACATTAATTTCAATCAAACAGCAGGCAAAATTACTTCCACTCCATGACTCAATGCACATGGAGGAGGTATAGGAGTCTCACATAATAGGCTTACCGATTTGAGACGCGATAATGCTAAGGCCATCTTCCGAAAAAACCTGAATAGAAACATCATGGATTTTAACCCATACTGGAATACGGGTTAACTCCTCCTTACATAAACGCGTACTCATAGACCATTTCTTAAGAATGATAGGGCTGTTACGGATCATCCATGGCCCATTCTCAAGAACATCCTCTAAACATTTTAAAGTTTTAAATTGAAAGAAGAAAAAACCTTTGGAGTTCATCATTATTCTAGTCAAATCATATTTACCCCAGTTATTTCGGACGTAGTATCCCACAACCGGAAACGCAATA
The DNA here is from genome assembly GCA_026074375.1 of Tanacetum coccineum. Lineage (NCBI taxonomy): Eukaryota > Viridiplantae > Streptophyta > Magnoliopsida > Asterales > Asteraceae > Tanacetum > Tanacetum coccineum. The sequence goes on from BQNB010068291.1 coordinate 30,509, forward strand.
CGCTTACCAATGAAATAACCATACAAAGTATTAGCAAATCGGGTACTAACCGTTTTCACAACCTTCCTTGGAATGGAGACATTGACACCTTCACACAAAGTTTTTGAAAATAAAGAACGAAAGTTCGCCTTTGATATACTTAGATCCAGTTTCGACCCTCCCGAGACATCTTTTATCCGGCAGGATGAGATATTCTCTTTGTTCAAACTGTGGGCTTCAGAAGATAGTTTTGTAGGATCCCGTTAACACTTCATAACATATATATCATACACGAAATTAGATCAAGAAAAGAGATGAGGAGATGAGTTGATTTCTTTAGAGAGAGAAAGAAGAGAGAGAGAGAGATGAGAGAATATAGGAAAAGGAATTATTAGAAAATGAACAACTAACTCTTTTCTAAATAGAAAAGAGTTTATATACCCCGTCGCGTTAAATGACGCGCGGGATATTTAACTAGGACCCGGGCTCGGGTTTTGCTTGGGATTAAACCCGAAACATATACAATATTAGATTAACTATCGAGCCCGATTCCCGATATTATACTATTACAACATTAACTAATTAAATGACCGAGACTCGTACACGTAATGAACGAACTTCCTGTTCGGCTCAATATTTTGAGGCTAACAATCTCCCCCGAAGTGAGTTCATTGATGACACTCCTTCATGAGATAATGAGATTGCTTTTGTCATTTAAGCTCATGTGGTCTTGGTCTTTCTTTTTGTTCTTTGTTGTAGGTTTGTTCCTTCATGCTTTGCGATCTAGACTTTGAGCCTTTGTTATTGTCTTTATCGTCTATGCCATCTTGCGATCTTGTGTCTTTGACCAACATTCTCATACTATGCCTTATCTTGAAAGCTTCAAATCAGAGTTAGCGGAAGTCTTTGTCTTTAAATCTTGAGCTTTCATGATTGATTGTCTTTGTAGAATGAGCATGAATATGTGGTAATGAATCGACTTTGGTTGATTGGGATACCGTCACCACCGTTTTAACCTGCAGGTTTACGTTAGTGATAATCGAGAAAATTGATTTGAAAATCAATCGACGTATTACTTGTAAAAGCGTTTTTGTAACACATCAGGAGTTTTAATCTTTTTATCAAAATTCATCAACCGTCAATTCATTTACTGGACCAAATCGATATCCAGTTGTCACAAGTTTGATTCATATAGAATCTCGCAAGTCACCTACCAAGAGCTTGTTTGATGCTGACTCAAGCAGGATTTCCATCTTCATTGTGAATACTTATAGTATCACTCTGATGTTCTGGCAAATATCACAAGGATATTGCGTAGGACTCTTGTTAACAGCTTGTAAACTTGATGATGTTCAACAAGTGTTTGAAATGGAATGTGTCCTAACGAGATTTTTATTGATCTCTTGGCTCTAGACTCGATTAGTGCATTTTGGTTTTAGTACTCGGAGGCTGGAGCATATTGCCACCTATTCAATATCAACGATCTCAGAATGAGATGTCAATAGATAACGTGTGTATCTCCGTGACAAATGAGACAAGTTCTGTAAGAGAAAAACCCGAATGGCTATGGAAGGGTTTGTGCATTACATCACTGGGCCTGAGTCATTTTCATGTCAGCAATCAACTTGTGATTCTGACAGCATATGTATTGACCCGGTTTCTGCCTTAAGTTGTGTGGAGGGCTTCTTTCTTTAGACCCTTTATCCATACATCTCTTTTTCATTCTTTTTCATTCTTCAACGCCTTCAATGCTTACCAGGACGTCATTACTAACACCTTGTTGTGATTGTTCTAGTGTTAGCTCAATCTTAGTCGGCATTATTCCCATATACATTCATCTCCAATCATACCTAAGGACTGCTATTTCTAACTTTGGATTATCCTTGGGTAGATCCTCTGGTTCTGGTTGGATCATAGGATTGATTCCTAACCTAACCACCTTATGACTTCAGAATCGTCGTGAAATTAAGATGTTGTTGGGTATAAGATCAAACCATAAAACCTTTTCTTACTGTTCAACACATTGAGTCGATTAGATCATATTTTAATTACATTTTCTCCCCTTATTTTAAATAATAAACACTTAGTTTTTGAAATACCTTGTGATTAAAATATGTCTTGAAAATTCCGTGGGAGAAAATATTATCAGCATGAATGGTTTGGAACATTTTGATAATGTTTTGAATACATAAGAATTGTCGTTGTTGATGTATCCAAGAACATTAAAACTTTGTTTTTCGAAAAACTCCCCCTCAAAAATAGGACCAATTGAAAAATTGTTGTCTTTTGAAAACATTGTGAGGGTTGGAGTGTTGAACACACAATTTTGAAAGATTATGAATTGTCATCGAGAAATTCTTGAAAAATTGTGTTCAACTTTTTGAAAAACCAGATGTTAGAGGACTTCTCTTCTAACGGTAAGGGTAAGCGCACTGAAACGTACACTATCCTTTTTCTTGAGCTAAAAACATTGAATGTCTTGTAAGAACAGCTCAAGACCGAGAAACGTTAATTTTCTCGTTGTGAGGATAAGTTATAAACCTTCCTTTATTTGAAGTCCGGGTTATGTACTGATATTTGCACATAAGCCATTTAGAAAATTAGAAATGACATGTTTTGAAACTATTTGCAAACTCTCGCTCGAACTTCATTTACACACCCGTGTCAATGTTAATCGACATTTCTAAGCACGTAAATGTTATCGATTCCAAGAGACATGTCGAGAAGAATCTTTTTGGAAATTTTCTATTTTTTTGATTTTGTATTTTCTTTTTGAAGTTTTATATTTTTGTATTTTGCTCTAATGGATTATCTCTGGCAAGCTGTCATCTTGTTTGAACTGGCATGGTTGCATTTCCACGAACTTGTTCTAATGGATGATCTTTGGTCCATCGGTAATCATGACTTTGTGGTTGAAATGAATGCACATCGGTATTATCAATGTTGCGTGAGGAAGACTCACCAAATTCTTGTACCCGTGTAAAAAAAGGATTGACAAATTCAGCTTCTTGAAACGATGCATTTGGTGCTTGATCATTGTTGTTTTCCTCAGCTTGATCGTGTGTTGGATTGTAATATTCTTCAAGTAAAGGACTGAAGAGAAATTCCAACCCTTGATGTGACGAATCTGTCTTTTCTGCTGTAGGAACAACATTTTGTCTTGGGGGCATGTAGGATCCCTAGATCATTCCATGGAATAAGCACAAGATCAATGGCACAAAAGATTTAACAATGAAGAACTTTTGATTGAAAGAAACAAAAAGTTGCTACAAACCCTTAATATGAAAAATGAAATGGAGAAGCTTTGATGTCTAACCTTATTTTTGACTAAACTAGGACTATTTATACTAATAAGGATTTGCCTTTGAGGGCTTTCTATTTGGGCTATTTACATCTTGGCCCTT
>BQNB010068292.1:0-27141 GCA_026074375.1 Tanacetum coccineum
AACTTGAAGTCAAGCAAGTAGAATTCAAGTTAGGGGAGGATTGTTGGGAAATACAAGTCAAAAGGTCAAAGTACTGCTAAATGAAAGATCAAAGTACTGCTAGTCAAAGATCGAAGTACTGCCTTGGATATAGGAACTATAAAGTTTAAACGGTTGTTTTAGCATTTATCTTGTAACAGTTATTAGTGATAAGTATCAATTAGTGTTTATGATATACAAGGACTGTACATCTACTAGAGGTTATCCTTATGTTTATAAAAGGATCTCTAGGAAGATATTAGAAGATATATAGAACAAACATAGAAAAACACGAAGTTAAGAATTATTAGTATTGTATTAGGGATCTGCAAGTTAGGCAGATTCAAAGGTTTATAAAAGAAATCGTTTGAGAAACTATTGTGTGTTCTTCTTAAGTACTGCCAACTAGATTCCGCATAGTTGACAGTATATCAGTGTTTCATTAAGGAATAACGATCCTACACCTATGTATATGTGTATAATTCGCCTGCATTAACACTAGTGTATAGTTCGCCTATGTAAACATGTATAGTTCGCCTGTGTTAATCAAAGCGTATAGTTCGCCTATGTAACCATGTATTATTCGCCTGTATTAACACTAGTGTATAGTTCGCCTATGTAAACATGTATAGTTCGCCTGTGTTAATCAAAGCGTATAGTTCGCCTATGTAACCATGTATTATTCGCCTGTATTAACACTAGTGTATAGTTCGCCTATACAAACTTTACACCAACATTTTGCACCTTTTCAAGCATCAATATCCATCTTAACAAGATCATATAGCATCTAGGAAACATTTTAACACATTTAATCCATGAATTAACCATAAAAATCTTTCCTTTTGACTTATTCGACTCACATAAACATGAAAACCCAAGTTCTTCAAGATTTTAACATATTAGCATGTTTAAGAACACACAAACACACACAAATAATCATTATAGTAGTTCTAAACCCAAACCCATGAACTTTTACAAGTTCTTGACCATTTTCCATCAGTTCGACATCAAGAATCAATCAAAACATATGAATACGTTATCCCCATTAAAAATTGTTATAGGTACGTCATCTAGACCCCTATAGGACTAAAACCCCTCAAATACATCCACTTTTTAGGGTGAAGAAAGTTAGGTCGAATTTTAGGGTTTTTCGAGCATATTTCCAAGATTAGGTCTGATATATGGAAGTTTTAACATTAAAACAAGTGTACCTTTAGATTAAAACGAAGATTGAACAAGTTCTTAAAGGTTTAAAATTCAACAATGGAGGTTTAAGGGTGAGTGTGTTCGTGTGTATATAAGAAACCGGGGAAGGGGATGTTTTTGTTTTAAAACTTTTAGGTTTTGGCAAAAATGCCCCCTGAGGTTTAGTGATACTTCTATTTTCTTAATGAATTTACCCTAAAGTATAAAGTAGTTTCGCTAATGGGAAAACTAGTCCCAAAGGGTTAATAATTAAGAATAATTCTCACATTTTACCATACTACCCTCAAAGAATTAAACACATCACAAATAAAGCCCGATTGAGTTAAAATTAATTAACTCCCCTTTAAATATTTATCCGATATGTACAAAATCTTTTCCGATTATTACATGATTAATTATGAAGAAGATATTTGACATTTTCTCCCCCTCAAACAATGACCCGTTTTCTATTTAAAGAGTTGTAGTCGTTGTTTGAGTGGTTAAATGTCTTTGAAAATGATTTTTCTGATGAATTTCTGATTTGAAAATTTTTAATTCTGAAAATCAACACCCAAGAAATAAGATTTCTCTTATTTTGACACATAAGCACACTGACACGTACACTTATGGAATATAGGAAGCACGGGTTGTGATGCAAAGTAATCACAAGCCTTTGCATGGTCATAAAGTAGACCATGCTCGAGAATAAATTTTCGTTGAGAGGTCAAGTTTTCTTTTTGAAATACTTGCCTTTAAGATGATGACCGGGTTGCTATTTAAAATAATAGCAAGACCGGGTTGCTATTTGAAATAATAGCAAGCCATTTTTTGGCATGTTTTAAAAGCTTTTGAACTTCTGCTCGAACTTCATTTACAGCCTCGTATAATTATTAAATGACATTTCTAAGGCCGTAAATGTTATCGATTTTCAGAAGACATGCCAGAGATACATATTTTTATATTTCTCTGTTTTTTTAATTTTTTGATTTTTTTTCTGTTATTCATATGTGCATATTACAGGAGAATATGAGTTACACCTCATCGTCATTTCCTCTGCCAGACGATTCAACGTTTTCGAAGACATGCTTCTCATACCTAGCTTCTCGATCAAGAAGTTGAATCTTTCTCTTGGCAAGGGTTTGGTAAAGATGTCAGCCAGTTGGTATTCCGTCCGAACAAAGTAGAGTTACACAATTCTATTCTCCACCTGTTCCTTTATAAAATGGTATCGTACATCAATGTGCTTGGCTCTTGAGTGGTGTACGTTGTTGCAGCATAGAGCAATCACACTTTTGTTTTCGCAATACAGAGGAATCTTATTGAATTGAAAACCATAATATGTTAGCTGTGAACGCATCCATAGGATTTGAGCACAACACCCAGATAAGGCAATATATTCAGCCTTTGCACTCGAGATGGCAGTGCTCTTTTGCTTCTTGGACGACCAGCTAACAAGTTTGTCACCTAAGAACTGAGCGCTTCCTGATGTACTACGTCTAGTGTCCTGACACCCCGCGTAGTCGGCATCTGCATATGCTGTTAGTGACATATCGGTGTCCTTCAAGTACCAGATACCCATGTTGATGGTTCCCTTAAGGTATCGAAAGATCTGTTTCACCGCTTGTAAGTGCTTTTCGGTAGGCTTTGCCTGATACCGAGCACATAAGCAGACTGCATAGATAAGGTCAGGTCTACTGGATGTAAGATACATAAGGGATCCAATCATGCCATGTTAAAGTGTAGCATCAACTTGTTTCCCCTGTAGATCATTATCTAGTTTATTTTTTTCAACCATGGGTGTGTCGACAGAATAAGTAGTAAGCAAACCATATTTTTTAACAATTTTAGAAGCATATTTAGATTGGTTTATAAAGATGCCTCTGAGACTTTGAAAAATTTGTAATCCTAAAAAGAATGACATCTGCCCCATCATTGGCATTTTAAACTTAGTGGTCATCAGATTAGCAAACTCATTACACATGAAAGTATTAGTAGATGCAAATATTATATCGTCAACATAAATTTGTACCAGTAATAAGTCGTTCCTAGCTTGCCGTGTGAAAAGTTTTGGATCAACTGCACCTTTGGAGAAATGTTGTGATCATTACCATGATGTGGGTGCTTGTTTGAGACCGTAGAGGGCCTTTTTAAGCTAGTACACATGCAATGGGTTGTCCTGATCAACAAATCCTTCTGGTTGATAAACGCAGACCTCTTCTTTGAGCTCGCCATTTAAGAAAGCCGTTTTGATGTCCATTTGGAAGATCGTCATATTCTTGTTGGTTGCATTAGCTACGAAGATACGGATGGCCTCTATTCTTGTAAACGGTGCAAATGATTCCTCTAAATCGATACCCTCCTCTTGCCTGAATCCCTAAGCAACTATTCTTGCCTTATTCTTTAGTACCCCACCAAATTCGTCTGTCTTGACCTTGTAAATCCATTTTAGTTTGATCAACATGACTTTGTCTGGACACGGTACCAATTCCTAAACTTGTAGCCTTTCAAATTCATGAATTTCTTCTTGCATTGTTTCGATCCATGATGGTTTGGTCATTGCTTGTTTGAAGTTCTTTGGTTCTACAGAAGTTAGGAAGGCATCAAAATAACACCACATGGCGTCAGTTTCAAGTTGCTTTCTCGTGGAGACAAAACGAGAAGGATCACCGATCATGTTTTCTATTGGATGATCCTTAGTCCATCTACCAATGTGTTCAAATACAGTGTGGGATGGTCTCACATTCGATGACAATCCATATGAAGTCGAGTCTTTATGAAGAGATTCATGTAGTGGATCATCATGAAAATGTGGTGTTTTTGGTGATTCTTTAAAACCTTGAGAAATAATTAGAGAATGTTCTTGTTCTTGTTCTTGTGTTGATGGAATACTAGTTGATGGAGCATCTAGGTCAATTGACGTAGACACTGGTGATTTAGTTGTATCAACAGCTCTTGGTGCAGCAGCTACTGAAACTAGAGAAACAACAATGGTTAGATGATTGATGTATTCATCAAACATGGGTTGGAACAAACGATCCCAATCATATCTATTTGGTGGATTACAATGTTGTTGAGGAATAGGGTTTGGAACGAGTCCTAAACTGGTTGTTACAAGAGTCATTAATTGCAGCCTGGGTCCTGAACCGAATTGTTCAGAAAGCTCTTCGTATCAGCATACATCGAACGCACATGAATTGTTCCTTAAATTCTGGGTTTTCTGTTATACGATTCTCATAGTTTCTCTTTTAAGGCGTATTATTAACAAAAATACCAATATCGGCCTTTGCATTTAGTTTACCCAAATCCTCACTGTCATTGGTCGGATAACAGAGTGAACCAAAGACATGAAGAAATGATAAATCCGGCTTCTTGTCGTGCATCAGCTCATAAGGAGTTTTGTTGTAGCGGAGACGGATCAAGGAACGGTTTTGGGTATAACAAGCTGTGTTGATTGCTTCGGCCCATAGAAACAGAGGAGCTTTTGAAAATATCAACATTATGCGAGCAGCTTCCACAAGAGTTCGGTTTCGCCTTTCGACAATGCCTTTCTGTTGAGGAGTGCGAACAACAGAAGTTTGATGCGAAATGCTGACATTTTCATAGAAATCACGAAGAGTCTGATTGACAAATTCCGTTCCATTATCTGTTCGAACATTACGGACTGTGGCATTCAAACGAACTTGAATATTTTTGATGCACTTGATGATAGCGTCGGGAGCTTCATCCTTTGATCTCAAAAATCTGACCCAAGTAAATCGTGAGTAATCGTCAACAATCACCAAGATATACTTTTTCCCGTTAATACTCTCCACACGCATCGGGCCACAAAGATCCATATGCAAAAGATATAGTTTCTCTTGATTAGTGTCTTCAGCCTTGGGTTGATGAGAGGATTTCTTGCTTTTTCCTAATGCACATGCTGAACACAGATGATCTTTCTGAAATTTAAGTTTTGGAATGCCTCGTGCAAAACCATCTTTAGCTAGCTTGTAAAGAGTACCGAAGTTGAGATGTGATAAGCGAAACGTGCCTTAACCAGCTCTTGTTGACGCTTTGATAGAATACCAGATCGGAGACGTCTTTAGCAGTCATTTAGGGAGATTTTTTGTGTGTGTTTTCATAAGCTTTAAATTTTAATACTAGAAAATCCGTTTTTACTAAAAACAACAGCTCTCAGGAAGTATAACGTTAGTTATTTAGTTTAGCTTTAGGTAAGTCCAGGTCGTTCCATGGGAATTGAAGTTTTTACAGTTTGTAATTAAGGTGCTAAGGTAAATAAGATTGTCACAGATCAAATTAACCAAATCTTACATATATCGGATATTATAACGAAAGCAATTAAAAAATGATTCAATCAAATGATTAAGGTATGTTTGTTTAAGCAATGATCACTTGGATAATGAAGTGTTTAGGATAGTGTTTATAAGTTTAGAAAACAAAGTTATCACAAGTTATAAATCCTTTCGGCCTTTAAATATAACTAGTTATTATATCAGTTAATAGCAACAAATCCTTTCGGCCTTTATAAGTTATTATAACCAATATATAAGGTGGAATGATAAAACATAAGTTTATAAGTATCATTTCGGCCTTTACACTTAGAAAATCATGTTTAACCATTTCAATAAAACTATTCAAACGGCTCCATATCAAAGATCACATATATGTCCAAGACAACAATAAGATTACTTTACTCCTTGATCAGAGTAACAAAACACATAACATTCATATGGATTCAAACAAAGATATATTAAAGTGTAATAAGATTAATACCAATTCCAGAGCATAAGTATGGTGATTTCATCTAAGAATTTTCTAAGAAACACTTTATTATATTCAAAGTTACAAGATCAAAGAAGGCCATTACAAGTTCTCCCAAACAAAAACTATTCTAAGACCCAAGTTATTGATTCCAATCGACTCGAACCCTTAAGGTGCTGTCACCACCCTTGAAATTCATCATGTAATGATGAGAGAGTTGTTGTGGAAGTGTGTGTGAGGATGTGTGTAAAATGGGGTGGATTATGCCTCTATTTATAGGCTAAAATCGGGTCAGAAGTGAGGCGCACTTTATAAAAAGTGTGGCATACTTAGGGAGTTAATGCGCTCACCATTTATTATAACTTTATACGTTTCTTTAGGAAGTTTGAAAGAAAGTGCGAAGCGCAAGAAATATTGTGCGGCGGTTTTGGGAACTCGATCAGAAGTGCGGCGCACAAGAGAAAAGTGCGCTATACTTTGGCATTTTCTTGGATCTTCTTCTTGAGAATTGTATGTGATGATATGATAAGAGATGATTTCGTCCCAAGCATCATAGGGAGGTATTTATAGGCTAGAGATTACTTGGGGACCAAGTTGGGAATGTATGTGGATGGATTATGGGCCAGATTCGCGAATTAATTGCATTTCCCTAAAGTATGTTGTACTCATTTGTAAAACCGGCTGCTTTAGTAATATTTCAGCTTGTGAACGTTTTTCTAAGTTGTAGATAATTTAATTCTCTTTCCGTGGCCGCTTGAATCAACTCAATCCGAGTTCGTATGACCGAGTTATGACCAAAACAGTGAACAGGTGTCGAGAAGCTCTGAGTTTGAGTTATTTCTTCATTTAAGCATCAATTCTTCATGTAGTCTTCCGTATTCTTCCACGACATGTACCTAGAACTTATAATAACAAATATACTTGATTAAGTACCAAAAGTTTACGAGAAATGATCAAATAAATGCAAATAACGCCGCCAAAAATATGTATAATTTAGGCGTTATCAAATCCCTCCACACTTAGCTATTGCTTGCCCTCAAGCAATTAAAGCGAAAAAACAAGATCATTTATCGTGACATGGAGAAAAATTCATTTTAGCATTAACAAGTGTTTACCAGTTTTATAACTTTTCAGGCATAGACATATAACAGAGCACCTCACATAGGGAAAGTGTTTGTTTTTAAATTCACACGAGTCACTCAGATAGGGTTTTATATTTGTGAAGTCACTCAATTGCACAGACATAATCTAGGTCGCTACCATATGCTTGTACTAGACACATAAACATGCCCGTTGCGGCGTGAGCACCTAGACAGAAATCTCAAAGAGGCAAAACGTGATAAAAAGGTCAAAAGAGGCAAAAGTGATATGATGAGGGTGAACAACATAAACTAGATTCCATGTGCCAGAACTTTGACTTATACTTCAAACTTTATTATTTCTTTTCTTTTATTTTCTTTTCTTTTTTATAATAATTTATTTTTCATTCCAGATACTGCGATAAATATGGCTGGCGCAAAACTTCTTCTTCATCGAGCATATTTTTCTTGCTCCTGGTATACTTTTGATCTCAACACTAAAAGCGAGTGCTGCAGATACATGATGATATAAGGATTTATTTCACCTCTTATCATACGACTTTGTCACTATAATATCTAACCTTACTGAGGTCTAGTTATGATGTTTTAAAGCTACATAGGGTGGAGATAACACTAATTTACGGCCAAACTCATATAACTTATACCAATACATATGTCCAGATAAAGGCGACAAAAAACCATACGTACACATCCCATAATGATGGAATAGACACATATGACTGCATTCAACCCTAACTCGAACAAGATAAAGGCAAAAATTATCTTAGGTATCAAAGATGGGTACTGAATTCTTTAAGGCTAAATTTCCTCACAATTTAAGTGGGTTGATTTTTGTGCTAGTTAAAATGTCAATCCAGTTGGATTTTCCTTACTAAGCGTATGTAATTTTTTAAGTTTTTGAAAAAGCAATATATATATTTTAAAATTTTTTAAATCTTCCGGAAAATATCAGTTGATAGTTTGAAAATTTCTGTAGGGCAAACATGGAGGGACATGATTAATTTTTCCTATTTGTTATCCCTCCATACTTAAGTTGAACATTGCCCTCAATGGTAGAACTGTAAAATATAGAAAATAGGGAAAATTAAGGGAAAACGGTACTTCCCGGGGTTCTTAATCCAACTCTTGGAGAGGGATTTAGTGTGTGATATGAGCTAATGATTGTTGTTGTAAGTTATGATTTCCTCTCCAAATCGTGCCTCTATTTATAGCAATGATTGGGTAAGTCAAGAGTTGCACCATTTATGATTTCTTTATAACTGGCACAGAAAGTGCGCCGCACTTACATAAAAGTGCGCCGCACATCTTCAATTAATGATGTGCATTAAATTCGATGACAAGTGCGCCGCACTTGGTTATAAAACCGGCGCACTTTTCCTTCTGACTTCAATGGTCCATATTCTAGATCCTTCTTTTGACGAATGTTAGTAGTATTTAACCAAATCTCTTGCACGTTAAGTCCTTTCTTCCATTTTTAGTCCTGTAACAATATTTACATAACAAACGACCAATTCTTGCAATATTTATTGCATTAGTACATATATTTCTCGCATTTCTAAGGGATATTTTATGTATATTTGGAGCGTTATCACACGCTTTCAAATCCCTTCTAGAAGCTCACATGACGCAAGCAATGATGTAATGGAATGACAGCTTGGCGATCCCAAGCATATTGATTGGTTAAGAGACGTGGCAGCAAATCAAGGGTCAAGATCTATTGCTTGGAGAATAATCAAGATTGAAGGGCCAGGAATGGTTGATGAGGAGCGTCCTAGGGTTCTGGATCCTTCCCCTCATCACTATATAAGGAGACCTCCTCACTCACTACCAAGGCGTCTAGTTTTAGCTTATTTTTGTGTTAGTAGCTTATTTGTAACGTTTAGCTTATTGAACTTTCTTTTCCAGCATTGTAAACTTTTCTATATTAATAAAAATTGCAAGTTTCCTTTTAAATCTTAATGTTTTAAATTCTGTTTTACTTTAGCTTATAATGATTTAAATGTCACTTAATAAGCTCTAATAAGCTCCTTGTACTAAATAAGCTACCTTGTATTCAGTTAAGCCCTTAAAGCTTAACTGAATTAGAACTTAACCTTATTCCACCCTAAATATACCTTAGATTATGTGGATGATAAGCCAATTTGGGATGGGCTTATGGACAATACCAGCTTGTTTTTAAACAAGCTTGAGCTTGTAGATCAGCTCCTTGAGAGCTTATTTGTCCCTGTTTAGCTGGGATAAAGGTACTCCTCCTTTTACTCATTTTTAGCTTAAATTTATGCATTAGCTTATTTTCTGCTTATTGTTGCTTATTATTGTTTATTATTGTTTACTTAGACTTATTAATGCTTAAAATTGTCTGCTAATAGTTTAGATTCAATTAGTTTGAGTTTTGGCTTAAAACTGTTAAAAAACAAACAAAAATATGCTTATTGTCTTAGTTTATCAGATAAAGCTTATTAGTCTTTTCTTTGTGCTTATTAATGCTAAATACACTTAGTCTATAATCTGATTTTATAAATTTAAGGTTAAATCAGTTTTATATAAGCTTAAAATGGTTTTTCATCTTTTTAAGGGGTATTTGGCACTAGCAGTACTAACTGTTAGTTTGCTCTTGACCACTTAGTTAAATTTGATAAGCTCAAATTAACTTTAAAATTCAGTTTATTCAAGTTTTTAAGGTTTAAAATTCAATTTTAAGGTTCAAAGTAACCATGGTTTGAATCTGAGTTTTTCTAGGTTGATAACAAAGCATATCTGATTTAATCTTGATTAGTGGTCATCCTGTATTGTTTTCATGATTGTTTGAGTCTCAAATGCAGTAGGAGTGTGTTGGTTTAGTCTGTGCTTGTTTTGGTTTAAACTGTCAACAATTGCATTTGATTCAAATTCTAAGCTTAAAAAGTCATTTTCAAGTTCAAATTTAGATAAGTAAATGTTTGTTTCAGGATTTGATTTTGATAGATTAAGCTCATTAGACATCAAGCTTGGTCTGTTTTAGGTTTTTAATATTTTAAATCATCTTTTAGTAGCTTAATTATAGGGCTGCACTTTGCATTTTTTAAACTTCAAAAAAAATTAGTTTAGTTAAACTGTAAGTTTTTAAGTCTTCTTTTTCTAGCTCATTTCTAATCTAATTTTCTTAAATCTTATTTTTATGTGTTATTTGGAAGCTAAACTCAATCTGTTTTTGGTCTACACCTTACTACAAGTGCTTATTTGTTCTTAATTGAAGCTCATAAGTTGGCTAATTTTCCTTAGAGTCTGCCTTTATTGTCTGCTATCCTTTTAAGCTTTATAGTGCTTTTCTACTCATCTAATTAGCTTATTCTAATCCTAGGTGCTTATTAGGTGTAGTACTTGGTCTGTATTAACTTTTTAGTCTTTCCTTTTGCTTATTGTGTCCAAAGTAATCCAAACAACTTAGCTTATTAGTCATTTGTTAGTTTTAGCCAAAACTGTCAACTTAAAGCTAGTTTTTTCTAGCTTATTTGTGATTTTCAGAAAAAGTTCTTATTCTAGTAGTATAAAGCTTTCCAAAAAGAAAATTTTAAAAATAAAGACATTGGGAGTATAGGGAAGCCCCAGGGTCGAACCCAGGACCTCAACCTTAACCCCCAATACTTTTACACACACCTCCACTGTCAACTCGCCCTTGGGACTTTTCTGTTATTACCTTGCACTATTAATCATTTAAATACATTTTTTCAGTTTATGCCTTTTAGCTTATTCAACTGATTAGCAGCTTATTAAAAGGATTTATTTGATTTTTCTTTTCACCATTATCTTAGTCATAGTTCAAAGTATTTTTAGTAATTTTTTCAAAATTTTTATAATTAGTTTTATATTTTTAATCACTTTTCTAGATTTAAATAGTTTTTAATTCATAAAAAATAAAATAAAAATCAAAAAAATATAATTCTTTTTTCTAAAATTATTTTTAATCATTTAAGATTTTTAGAAATTAAATTTGAGTTTGTGGGGTTAAATTTTGATTTGCTTGCTTGTTTAGTCGCGTTTTAGGATTCCCGTTATCGTTTTAGGTTTAAATCTTAATTGCCTTATTTGTTTGCCTGCTTTAATTGTTTTTGCATTTTCATAAGTAGAAATAGAATCAAAAATCAAAATCCTTGGAATCATTCAATTCATGATTCGTCAGGATACGACCCGGGAGGTTTTTGAATTTTACTTTGGATAAAAGTAATCTTCTTAAATCCTTACGGAATATTTATTACTATACTATTATTGATAGTATCCTTATATACGTATTTGGAGACCAATCAATAACATCAAATAACGTCTATTTTATAGCATTATTTATCCCGTATAAATTACCCATTTTATATAATTATTGCAAGAATTGGTACTTAATTGCTTATATTTATTATTTGCAGTAATTATGGAGTACTTTGTGAAGATTAGCTGAAAGGCGCTTATTTTGGAGCTTAAATAATAACATATGAAGATTGCTTATTCTGACTATATGCGCCGTATCCAGCAAAGAAGATACGGCGTATCCGTGCCTGCACTTCACAAATAAACCACCAAGGATCAAGACCCAATACGCCGTATCCTGGACATCTAATATGCCGTATTCACTACTCAACAGTCAAAGATACTGCATTTAATACAGTCAACAGTCAATAATCCTGCAATTAATGCAGTTAATGATGAACTTGGTCCTTACTCCAAGGAATTTCCTTATACGCCGTATTGACTACATTCAATATGGCGTATCCACTTGTTTCCAGACTCTTTAAATACCAATCCCTAAACTCAGTTTTAGGTATGCAAGTGAAGCCCTAAACCACCAAGTCGACTATTAGACGAATAGAAGAGCACAAAAGGTCAGAATAGAGCCTCAAGATCATAGGAAAACTCTTGTAATCTTCGCACAACCGAATACGCGTTCGATTGAGGTTTCTTTATTTTAATCGTTCATATATCAAACCGTGTATATTTTTACAATGACTATCGGCTGATACCTTTAGGTATCAGCCATGTTTATGAAGATTTAATGTTTGGTTTGTTTATCTCGATAGTCTTAATTTATCGTTGATTGTTGATTATGTTTATCAATTTATACTTGTTTACGTGCTTTTGTATGCGACCTATCATTCAACTGGGTCTAGTCCTACATATTTAATGCGCTACAACTTCGGTGTTGTGTGCGCGTAAGCTAAGAGTCCGAGATAGCTCTCCATATCTGCAAGTAAGTGGGTAAAGTCCCAATGGGCTAGGGTTTAATAAAATCCCATTATTATTCACCTAAGATAGATTATAATTAATAAAAGGTTGCTTTATGTGGATGCGTTTAATTGTGACAGGATTAGACGTGTCTAGGTTTTAGGAAGAAGTCCCTCCTAAATCCAGGAATGATATACCACTTCGAGATAAGACTATCATTGCACTAATAAACAAGCCTGCGTTTTATCGGATTATTCATGGTTGATATGTTTTCTTTATATTAGTACTTTACCGCTTCTCTATCATTTGTTAATCTTCTTGTGTGTGTTTATTGCTTTACTTGTCATCAAATCGTGATACATAAAATCATGCCAGTCTCTCAGGCTGAACCCCCCTTTATCATTAGCTTAGGTTTTGCATAAATTAGATAACTAAAATACTGATAAATTAGATATTAACGCTCTCACTCTTAGTGATCGACACACCTACTTACCACGAAACTCCATTCGACCGGGTACACTGCCCGTTAAAGTGTTATTTTTAGGTATAGTCGGCATAAAATAAATAGTAAAATTTGATACATAAAATACCTACACACGACAGCACATCACTACTCTATGGCTCAGTCATCAATGGACCTTTCAAATATGGAACAGTTACAGAACCCGAAACTCCAACTACACCAGCAACCTTCAGAGATAGACATTATAAGGAGCTCACAGACGCAGAAAAGATTCATGAAGCTTGTGACATAAAGGCAACAAACACTGTTCCACAAGGCTTACCACAAGATATTTACAAATTAGTGAATCATCATAGTGAGGCCAAGGACATTTGGGATAGAGTCAAGTTACTCAATGAAGGTTTAGAAATCTCGTTGCAGGAAAGAGAGTCAAAGTTGTATGATGAGTTTAACACGTTTACCTCAGTGCATGGAGAGACAATTCACTCATATTACTTGAGGTTTGCACAAATGATAAATGACATGCACATGATTGGATTGACAATGAAACCAATCTAAGTTAATAAAAAATTTGTCAATCATCTTCAGGCAGAATGGAGCAAGTTTGTGACGGATGTGAAGTTAGCTAAAGACTTGCACAACATGAACTTTGATTATATGTATGCTTATTTGAGACAACATGAAGCTCATGCTAATGAAGTGCGTCAAATAAAGCAACGATACCTGGATCCTCTTTCCTTGGTGGCTAACACATACAACTCTTCTCCATCTTACACCAATTAGACTCAGTATCATCAACAACTCCCACCTTTTGCTCAATAATATTACTCACCTCATGCATAACAACAATTAAATGATGTACCCACGGTTCAACAACGATCTTACCAGGCACCAGTTGCTAACCATTCATCAGTGGTTCATCATCAATCCTACCAAGCACCTATTATTCAGCAACCACCACAAGCATCATTTCCATAAATAGATTCAGGACTTGTTGTCCCATAATTTCTTCCTTCTGATGATCTGATTTCTAGTCTCAACAAGGAAATGGCTTTTACTAACACATCACTTGCTTCTCGATATCCACCAACCAACAATCAGCTTAGAACCTCGTCTAACCCAAGGAATTAGGAAACTATCCAAGATGGAAGAGTTACAATGCAGACAGTTCAGGGGAGACAGACTCAGGGGTATGCTAGCAGTGGTGCAAGAAGTAATGTTACAGGCTCAGGGGTTAACAGAAATAGGGGAACTAATACAGCAGGTCAGACAAAGGTTATTCGTTGCTACAACTGTCAAGAGGAAGGCCACATGTCAAGATAATGTACCAAACCTAAAAGGCCAAAGAATTCAACATGGTTTAAAGAGAAGATGTTGCTTGTTGAGGCTTTAGAATCTAGGGTTGCATTGGATGAGGGACAGATGGCATTCTTAGCAGATAATGGGGACACAGTTAATACAAGCCAAGAGTCTCAGGAAATTCCCAATCTAGCTATTTTCCAAACTGATGAACTTGATGCTTTTGACTCTGACTGTGATGACGCACCCTTAGCTAGTAATGTTCTTATGGCTAAGCTTTATGCTTATGATTTAAATGTTTACTCAGAGGTACCAACTCATGACACTTATCTAGATAATCATGTGATTAATCAAAGTGTGTAAGAGATGCAGTATTATGAACAACCATCTTTTATTAATGATCTTGATACTGACATAACAAGTGATAGTAATATCATTTCATATAAACAATATCTAAAAAAAACTGAAAATGCAATTATTCGAGATATTACTTCTTCTGTACAACAAGATGCACTGATAATGTCTGTGATTGAAAAGATGTCTAATCAAGTAGCTAAACGTAATAAAGTGGATAAGGTAAATAAAACTATAAATGAGTCATTAACTGCTGAGCTTGAAATATATAAAGATCAAATCAATTTTTTTAAAGAAAGACGGAAATTTGAATTAAATGATAGAGAAAAGTATATTGATAGTCAACTGCGAGAGGTTACTGTTGATAGAAATGCAAAGGTTGTTGATTTTCAAAATCAACTTCACTCGTTCAAACTGCAACTTTCTGCAACCGTTGAAAGTCATAAGACTTTGTCAACAACGGTTGATGTTTTAAAACAGGAATGTAAAGCAAAAAAGGATAAATATTATGAAGAGATCATTGATTTAGAAAAGAAAAACAAGGCTTTAGACAATATGATTTACAAAATGGGTCAATCAACACAAACGATGCATATGTTAACAAAACCTCAAGTTTTTTACGATGAATGTCACAAAACTGCACTTGGTTATCAAAATCCTTTGTATCTGACTCAAGCTCAAAGAAAAGTACATGCATTGTATTGTGGTCGTACAATTGTTAAGCAGCATGATGCATTATCTATAATTGATACTGAGGAAACATTAGAATTGGCTGAAGAAAGTAGGTTAAAGATGCATGCTAAACAAAATGATCCAATTGCAAAAGATAAGAAAGTTAATATTGCACCCATTGATTATGCAGCATTGAATAAACTGTATGAGCATTTTGTTAAGCATTTTGTGCCTCAAAAACAACTTTCTGCGAAACAAGCATTTTGGTTACCTATTTCAAAACCTGTTTCTGAAACACTACCGGTTCAACTTGAAACAGTTCTAAAGGAAATTCCTCGTGAACTTCCTACAATAAGTTTGGTTAAAGATAGTTTTAATAAAATGAGAAGTCATGTGAAAGATTTTGACAAAGTGATAACTGTCCGTACCAAAGTAACTGGTTAAAATGAGGGAACTTGAGGGTTTGAACACATTCGGAAAGCTTTTGAAAAAGATGTCAAACCTTTTGTTAACACCTTAAAAGAATATTTTCAAATGTTTGATAAAGGTCTTGCAAAAGAAATAACCAACATGAAAGAAGTTTTCAATCAAATGGAAACCAAGGTTGCCAAATGTTCTGTAAAAAAGAAAAAAGTTTGAGATACAAAAGAAAGAATTATTGATTGAAAATGATCATTTATTAGAGCTTATCATATCTCAAGATCTGGTTCATACTGCTGTGAATACTCTTGCTGCCATTGTTGATTATCAAAAGATGGAAAAGAGTTATTTGGGTGAATATAATGAGAATTTAGAACTTCAGGTTGAACTTTCAAAAACGAATGCTATGGTTGAAAAGGTTGTTTATAATGAACTTTCAAAAAGATGTGCAAGAATGGAAAATTGATGTATTTCTCTTGAAATCAAAGTGAAACAATACAAAGAAAGTTTTCAGAATAACCAATCACGTAACAATCAGGAAGCTCCAGAATTTCAGGCATTTTTTGAAATAAATGAATTGAAAGCTCAGTTAGAAGCGAAAAATAATTCAATCAGCAAATTAAAGGACCACATTGCTACTTTAAAATGCAAAAGTGTGTCTGAGGGTAATAAATCTAAGAATATATCCAAAGTAATTACCCCAAGGATGTATAAGTTAAATTTCGAACCTCTTTCTCCTAAACTGTTGAAAAATAGGGAAGCACGTGTAGACTATCTTAAATACACACAGGAAAATGCTGACACACTCTGTGAGATAGTTGAGCAAGCTAGAGCATTAAGGCCTTTAGATAGTGACTTAGACACTACCTGTTTGCTACACGAATTCAGGAGTTGCTAGTTTATGTTGGTGCAACATGCCCTAGTTCAAGCAAACAAAGTGAGAAGCTGATTGCAGTTACACCAATAAACAAAAACATGAAAGTTAGGTTTGCAGAACCTAGTGCATCATCAATCAACACATAAAAATAGGTAAACTCTTGCAAAAATAGGATTCTAAAAAACCTTTTTTCCTTCTACAAAAGTAATCAGTTCTACTAGTGCTGACGGATTAAAGCCTCCAGGAAATACAAAGAAAAATAGGATCTCACGACCAACTAGTAGCAACAAGAAGAATAAAGTAGAAGACCACCTTAGGAGCTTTAAATCTAGTTTGAATAAAAAGAATCGTGTTTTTGAACCTGTTTGTAATGCAAATGTTAAGCATTCTGTGTTAAATGCGAATTCTGAGCTTATTTGTTCTACCTATAATGAATGCATGTTTTATGCTATTCATGATTTACATGTTCTTGATTTTCTAAATGATGTGAATGTGCGTGTTAAATCTAAATTTGTTATGAGCAAAAAGAAGAAAATTTAGAAACCTACGGGTAAAGTTTTCACTAATGTTGGATATAGATGGATACAAACAGGGCCGACCTTCACTATAGATAGAAATAAGTGCCCTTTAACTAGGATCACCTCCACTATAGTAGTGCCTCTTAAGAAACCACTCTCAACAACAATAGTTAAGAAAACTCAATCCAGTAGTAATAATTCAAGGAAACTTAAAGACATAACCAATATAGGTTCGAGTGGCAAATCTAAGAGTGTAGAATCTAAGAATTCTAACAACTCAGAACCCAACAAAAATTAGGGATCCAATGTTTCCACTTCTCCATCTTCTTCCCGTGTCCATTTCAGGTCGTTCAACTCGTCTTTTGGTACCTGGAATCGGGCTACTCTAAGCACATGACCGGGCAGCGCTATCATCTCATCAAATTTGTTAGCAAATTCATAGGTACTATTAGATTTGGGAATGATCATGTTGCACCAATCATGGGTTATGGAGATTATCAGAAAATGTCATGATTTATCAGGTTTATTATGTGGAAGGGTTAGGACACAACTTACTTTCAATGGGTCAATTCTGTGACTCTGATCTTGAAGTAGCATTTAGCAAATATACCTGTTATGTTCGTGACTTAGAAGGTGTAGATTTACTCAAGGGATGTAGGGGCTCAAATGTGTACACAATGTCACTGGAAGAAATGATGCAATCCTTTTCGATTTGTCTTTTATCTAAAGCCTCTAAGACCAAGTCTTGGTTATGGCATCATAGATTATCTCATTTAAACTTTGGTGTTATTAACGATCTTGCCAAATAAGGTCTTGTCAAAGGACTTCCAAAATTAAAGTATCAGAAAGATCAGTTATTAATATATTTATGGGCAGAGACCTTACATGGTCTTGTCAGAGGACTTCCCAAATTAAAGTATCAAAAGGATCACTTTAATTTGGGACGTCCTCTGCACGTACAATGTTGATATTTGTAAGGTTCCAATATATCTGTAGGCAGAGGCAGTAGCAACAGCTTGTTATACTCAAAACCGTTATCTGATTCGTAGACGTCACAACAAAACACCATATGAACTTTTACATGACAGAAAACCCGACTTAACATATTTTCACGTCTTTGGTGCTTTATGCTATCCAACCAATGACGGTGAATATCTGGGTAAACTGAAACCCAAGGCTGATATTGGAATTTTCAACGGATACGCTCCTGCTAAGAAGGCTTACCGAATCTATAACAAGCGAACCCGTTTGATCATGGAAACTATGCATGCTAAATTTGATGAGCTGACAGTAATGGCTTCTGAAAAATTTAGTTCTGGACACGAGCTTTAACTTATGACTCATGGAACATACAGTTCAGGATTTGTGCAAAATTATTTTTCCTTAACACCTTATGTTCCACCAACAACGAAAGATTAGGAAATCTTGTTTCAACCCATGTTTGATGAATACTTTCTGCCTCCACCAAAAGTTGTATCCCGTGTGCTTCTTGCTGTAGCTCTAGTCAATGACAATACAACTGCTACACCTTCCTCAACTTCCATTGATCAAGATGCACCTTCGGCTAGTACTTCACCAACATCAATTGAAACACAGTCTCCAGTCATTTCTTAAGGTGTTAAAGAACAACTTCAACCCGCATAGTTTGATAATGATCCATTTCATGATATTCTCACTTCAGAACCAAGTTCTCAAGAATCATCATCAAATATGCAACTAACCAACCCACCTTTTGAACATTTCAGCAAATGGACGAAGAGTCCTCCTTTAGAAAATGTGATCGGCAATCCTTCTCGACCAGTATCCATGTGGTGTTTCTTTAATGCTTTTCTCACTTCAATCGAACCCAAGAACTTTAAAGAAGCATTGTTAGAATCCTCATGGATCGATGCGATGCAAGAAGAAATTCATGAGTTCAAACTGTAACAATCTGCATTTTCACGTCATTTTACGTCAATAAATATCCAATTATTTATTTTAAACATTTGCGTGTTCACTTTTAATTTTCAACGTTTAGTTAAATCGCGTAAACTAAAAATCAACATTCAACGTAAACGGGCATCAAACAAATAAAAGTTTACGTCAAGCAAGTGTTATATAAGTATTACGAGGATAATTTATAACTTTTCATATTTTATTTTTATTGATTACGTAAAACGTCTACGTTTCGCAATAAAATACATTTAGGCATACACGGAAGCACCTATACCTATCTATACTCAAACAAATACCCACTATTATACCCAATACCCAAAATTAAATCATTCTTCACTTGTTATAACCCTATGGCCAGTTCTAAAGTATTAACAAAACAAATAAATCCTTAAATCCCACTAGTGTTACCTTACTTTAGTTACAAACTACGAAGAGTACACCCTTAAAACTAGTTTCCATAAGTTGTCACATCATGGTACCCTCCCTTGCTCCTTGGCCGTTCCCTCCTCCTAGGGAGGAGGAGAACACCTTATAACTTGTACTTAAACCACCCTTAGTTCATAGTTTTGTTTAAGGTAGTTTTCAACATTACATTTGACTATATAAGGAAAGTCCTAGGATTTTTATACACACTTCTCATTCCCATTTGCAAGTAAACTTCCATTTTCTCTCTTGTTTACTCTACACAACCCAAGGCTCAAAATAGTTTTCTAGGATTTCTATAACTTTAAATCTAGCAAGATTATAAGTATACTAGTGTTCTTTGGTATAATATCTAAGGCATATCAAGGTGGTTTGGAAGCTTAGGTGTTGATTATACAAGGGTTTATTCAAGCAAGACTATTTAGGTTTTCATAAGAAGTAGGGTTTTCTTGGAAGTATTTAAGGTTAAATTCTTAGGTTAACTTGTGTATCATCTTCATACATCTTCATTGATGTCTAAACATAAACCCTAATCTTTCTATTCATTTATTTTCATGCATATATATTGTTTATATTGTTAATCACCATCTAGGGTTTGTTTTATGAATTTATAAAATAAAATGGTCTTGTACATGATTCGAATATATATATTCACATGTGGAAATGATGTTAAAAATATGATGGAACACAAGAATATACTTTATATAAGTATTGGTTAATTTATAGATTTGGTTTATAAATTTATTTGTTAAAGGTTTGATTATAAAGTTTATATACAAATAAGTATGAGAACATTTTACTTGGACCAGAATGATGGACGTAAACTTGAGGACCCAAAATATGTAAGACTTGTGGTATTAATTAATGTAGAGGACTTGTACAAATTTAATCAAGTAATAATTTATAAAGCTAGTTTATAAATTATACATATATATACAAACTGTTTTAAACATTCTGTTTAAATTAAAAAATTTATAAAATATACAACCTACTAATTTAAATAGTACTATTTATGAGGATTCCGTGCATATAAAGAACTTGAAAGACCGAGCTATATCGAAGAAGTTATGAATTTTACGAGATTACGATAATTAAATATATAAAAGTGCTTTTATAAAAGTAGTTTTATAAAAACTGACACTATTTCATATCTGATAAAATTTATAAATCCTTCATTATGATAGACCATTTCAATAGGAAACCGTGCATATAAAAAACTCTAAAAACGGAATTAAAACGAATGAGTTATGAGTTTTTAAAAATTTCGGATAAATAGAAATTACAAAAACAAATTAATTGTTATAAACAATTTTTTGAATTTTTATAATATTATAACAATCTGATAAGAATATAAAAAGTGGTTTCCGAGTGTTTTCGAGTCCGTTTGGGCTATAAAAACGTTAAGAAATATTGTCGTAACATTTATATATGTTTTTAACTTTAAAAATATTATTTTATAAAACAATTAAACCGTTTATATAATATCATTATATAAACGATAAAAATATTAAATAAAGTGTTGTTAACAAATAATCAATTATTGGACAAAGATAATATTTTCTTTACGTATGCAAATGCTTAGACATTTAATTAACAAGCGTGACTTAAATATTGTTTCAACTTTTTTACAAATTCAACAAAACTAACAGGTGGTGATATAACTCTATAAAATTATAGGATGTATTTATATTAAATACATTATACTTATACGACCTATAATTAATTAGGTTGCATTCCGGATCGTTTGCGACGATTACTTTGTTGATTATAAGCTCGTTTACATACTCATTTTCATATGTCTCAATGGGATACAATCCTTGTTTTCACTTATATACGCAACAACTTTACTTTGATTCAAAATGCTCGTTACAACTTGTTTACTTATTCATTTACAATGTCTTTTACATACTCTTCTACATACTTGTTTACATACTTGGTTTCAAACTCATTTACATGATTGATTACAAACTCGGTTACATGAACGTTTACAAACTCATTTACATGGTTGATTACAAACTCGTTTACATACTCATTTTCATATGTCTCAATGGGATACAATACTTGTTTTCACTTATATACGCAACAACTTTACTTTGATTCAAATGATTACAGATTAGCTTAAGTTGCACGAACTGTTAATTACTCAGAGGGTAAGCATGAATTTAGAAGATAGATCTATTTGGGATTGACAATCCTTGTTCGGGTGATTAGCTCTCATTAGTTACGACAGTACCGAACTAACGAACTTTATACCATATCGGAGCACGATTGGATTGGTGTCTGTAGGGCCAACAACTACATACTCATGAACTCTTACCGTGCCTTGAATAAAGTGGCATACATATAAGTATATGTCGCAGTTTCATAAACTTGGGGGTATAATCGTAATCACACATGGTGACTATGTATTTGATACAACGGTCATGCATACTTTACAAAAGCTTGGTTCATCTATACTTAACTTTTTGTGACTATTGTATGGGATACAATAGTCATACACATCTTTGATTTCAACATTTATACTTACATTTTGTGACTATTATAAGGATTGAAATGGTCATACATACTTTACAAATATTTGATTCTAACATTTTAACAAACGCATTTTTGTGAGGTTTGTGTTTACACACATTTTAAAACATATATATTTAAGTTTATGCGTCGCAAGTCTTTTATGGGCGGGACTTGTAACACAGTAAGTTTATATATATATATATATATATATATATAGTTTTATGATACACATTTATACTTACAAAAACCTATGAACTCACCAACTTTATGTTGACACTTTAAAGCTTGTTTTTCTTGGGTGAATTAGATGCTTTGCTTACTTGATGTGCATTGGAGTCTAAACAATACAAGATTACTTTTCAAATGACTCAGTTAGAGGTCGTTCTCTTAAGTCTTGTGCAATGGTATTATGAAGTAACGCTCCCGGACTCTTATTCCGCTGCGACCCAATTTGGGGGTGTTACAGATTGGTATTCAGAGCCAAGGTTATAGAGAACTAGGTTGCATATTTTACCTAGACTATAACCGTTTTCACAAACATTGCATCACATCAAACTTTTTCAATGTGCATACACACTACTTGCTTACTTGCTTACATGATATATATATATATATATATATATATATATATATATATATATATATATATATATACCCTACCTTGCGTATATTTTATATTTATTTATATAAGAGTTACTTATATAAATGCTAGAACCTTTCTTAAGGCAAAGTAATACAATAAACTTGTATGTTCTAAACTTTATGCAAACATTAATTTATCTTATATGATATTTTACCATCATTCATTTATGCCATGATGCATTCCATTTCGCCATGTTACGTTTGTATCCCTGCCATGAGTGCATTAAATATATAAAAGTGTTTTTTATAAAAACTGACACTATTTTGAATCTTATAAAATTTTATAAATATTTTATTATGATAGACCATTTCAATAAGAAACCGTGCATATAAAGAACTCTAAAAACAGAATTAAAACGAAAGAGTTATGAGTTTTTAAAGATTTCGAATATTACAAAAACTAATTAATTGTTATAAACAATTTTCTAAAATTTTATAATAATATAACAATCTGATAAGAATATAAAAAGTGGTTTACGAGTGTTTTCGAGTCCGTTTGGGCTATAAAAACGTTAAGAGATATTGTCGTAACACTTAAATTATATTTATATACGTTTTTACCTTTATAAATATTATTTTATAAAACAATTAAACCGTTTATATAATATTATTATATAAACAATAAAAATATTAAATCAAATGTTGCTAACAAATAATCAATTATTAGACAAAGATAATATTTTCTTTACGAATGCAAATGCTTGGACATTTAATAAACAAGCGTGACTTAAATATTATTTCAACTTTTACAAATTAAACAAAACTAATAGGTGGTGATATAACTCTATAAAGTTATATGATGTATTTATATTAAATACATTATACTTATATGACCTATAATTAATTAGGTTGCATTCCGGATCGTTTGCGACGATTACTTTGTTGATTTTGCGATAATCACTACTTTCACTAAAGGTGAGTTTATAGCCCCTCTTTCACTTGTTTTACATTTACTTTACAAATCTCGGGGGAGAATACATGCTCGTTACAACTTGTCTACATATTCATTTACAATCTCTTTTACATACTCTTCTACATACTTGATTTCGTAACTCATTTACATACTCGTTTACATGAACGTTTACAAACTCATTTACTTGATTGATTACAAACTCGGTTACATGAACGTTTACAAACTCATTTACATGGTTGAATACAAACTCGTTTACAAACTCATTTTAATATCTCGCAATAAGATACAATACTTGTTTTCACTTATGGATGCAACAACTTTACTTTGATTCAAATGATTACGGATTAGCTTAAGTTGCATGAACTGTTAATTACTTAGAGCGTAAGCGCGAATGTTAGAAGATATATCTATTTGGGATTGACAATCCCCGTTCGAGTGATTAGCTCTCACTAGTTGTGGCAGTACCGAACTAACAAACGTTATACCAAATCAGAATATGATTGGATTGGTGTCTACAGGGCCAACAACTACATACTTATGAACTCTTACCGTGCCTTGAATAAAGTAGCATACATATAAGTCTACTTCGCAGTTTCATGAACTTAGGGGTATAATCATAATCACACATGGTGACTATTGTATTGGATATAACTGTCATGCATACTTTACGAAAGCTTGGTTCATCTATACTTAACTTTTTGTGATTATTGTATGGGATACAATAGTCATACACATCTTTGATTTCAACATTTATACTTATATTTTGTGACTATTATAAGGATTGAAATGGTCATACATACTTTACAAATCTTTGATTCCAACATTTTAACAAACGCATTTTTATGTGGTTTGTGTTTACATGCATTTTAAAAACCTATATATATATATATATATATGTATTCATATATATATAGTTTTATGATACACATTTATACTTACAAAAACCTATGAGCTCACCAACTTTATGTTGACACTTTAAAACATGTTTTTCTTAGATGAATTAGATGCTTAGCTTACTTGATGTGCATTAGAGTCTAAATAATACACGATTACTTTTCAAACGACTCAACTAGAGGTTGTTCTCTCAAGTCTTGTACAATGGTATTATGAAGTAACGCTCCCGGACTCTTATTCCGCTACGAACCAATTTGAGGGTGTTACATGAACGATTGGAAATTTGAGAGCTCGTACCTCATCTAAATTTTGTCATGATAATTAACCTGAATTAGATCTTGAAAGTTAAACAAGATGAATTTGAAGGGGCATTGAAAAACAAGGCATGACTCGTAGCTAAAGGTTTTCATCAAGAGGAGGGAATTGATTTTGAAAAATCTTTCGCACCTGTTGCATGTATAGAAGTAATCAGAATCTTCGTTGCAAACGCTGCCAACAAGAACATGACAATTTACCAAACGGATGTCAAAACTGCTTTCATAAACAGCTAGCTACGTGAAGAAGTCTATGTTAGCCAACCAAAGGGCTTTGTAGATCAAGACAATCCTACCCACGTGTACAAGCTGAAGAAAGCTCTTTATGGCTTAAAGCAGGCCTCACGTGCGTGGTATGATATGTTGTCAAGCTTTCTACTATCTCAAGAGTTCTTTAAATGTGTTGTCGATCCCACATTATTTACTAGGAAATAAGGCAAAGATATCCTCATGGTACAAATTTATGTTGATGATATTATTTTTGAATCTACTAATCCTAGTCTATGTGATATATTTGCTGATATAAGGAGTTTTAAATTTAAGATGTCAATGATAGGTAAAATATCATTTTTTTCTCGGACTTCAAATTTTACAAAGTCCTAGAGGCATCTTTATAAACCAGATAATATATGCTCTAGAATTTTTTTTTAAATATGGTATGGACTCTAGTGACCCAGTTGACACTCCCATGGTGGAGAGGACCAAAGTAGATGAAGATCTAAAGGGGATACTCGTTGATCCTACCCACTATCGTGGTATGATCGGATTCCTCAGGTATCTTAGTTCTAGTCGACCAGATCTTGTATATGTAGTATGCATGTGTGCTCGGTATGAGGCAAAGCCTACCGAAAAGCACTTACATGCAACAAAACGCATCTTTTGATACCTGCGAGGAACCATGAATATAGGCCTTTGTTATTCGAAAGATACTAGTATTACACTAACAGCCTATGCAAATGCTGATCACGCCGAGTGTCAAGACACTAAAAGAAGTACGTCTGGTAGTACGTAGTTCTTGGGAGACAGACTTGTCAGCTGGTCTTCAAAGAAGCAAAAAAGCACTGCTATCTCTAGTATAGAGGCAGAATACATTGCCTTATCTGGATGTTGTGCTAAAATCCTCTAGATGAGATCACAACTGACAGATTATGGATTTACATTTAACAAAATCCCTCTAGACTGTGATAACAAGAGTGATATTTCTTATTGATACAACAATGTCCAGCACTCAAGATCAAAGCACATCGATGTCAGATATCACTTTATCAAAGAGCAAGTCAAAAATGGTGTGGTTGAGCTTTACTTCGTCCGGACTAAGTATCAGTTGGCAGACAAACCGTTGGCAAGTGAAAGATTTGAATTCTTAATCGACAAACTTAGGATGAAGAGCATGTCTCTAGAAACACTTAAGAGTCTGGCAGAAGAAAATGAAGAGTGATGGTGGCACCTCTTCGTGTATCCTATGTATATATAGAAAAATATAAAAACCCAAAAAGATTTTTCATTTTTATAAAATTTTAGAAAAAGAAAATACAAAAATATAAAACCAGAAAAAGCAAATAGAAAATTAAAAAAAATCAAAAAATCCAAAAAATATGTTTTTATGACATGTCTTCTGGAATCGATAATATTTACGGCTTTAGAAATGTCATTTAATAATGACACAGAACTGTAAATAAAGTTCGAGCAGAAGTTCAAGTGTTTTCAAAACATGTCATTAGCTTGCAGTGATTTCAGACTACAACTCAGTTTTCATCTTTAAGGCAAGTATATCACCAAAAAGATAACTTGACCTCTTAACGGGAATATGGTTTTGACATTGAGAAAATATGGTTTTGACGTTGTAAATTCCATGTGAAATCGAGATTGAGCCACTTTTATATGTTTTAACAAAATGAGTGTTTAAATATTATTCACATTTAACATCTTTCATTTGCTTAAATATTTTTTTAAATGTTTTACACAAACAAAGTAGACATGTGGGTATGTGTCTAAAAGCATTAAAACTTAGTTTTAAAACCTCCCCTTAAAAATTGATCCACTTATAAAAAGTGATTAGACATTTGAATGTTTCGTGAGAAAGGAGTGTTGAACACACAATTTTGAAATATTTTAAAAATCCTTTTGAGAAATTCTTGAAAAATTGTGTTCAATGGTTTTGAAAACCAATGTTACTTGAGCTCTAAACACTTTAAATGTCTTTGAATTGACGTTTTGTGTCAGCTCAAGTTTGAGAAGTTGTTATCTTCTCATTGTGAGGATAAATGTACATGAGTGTACACTTTTTTTTATTTAAAGAACTAGTCCTAAGCTGATATTTACTTAGAAGTCGTATGTCCCGAGCATGAAAATTTTGAAAGAATGCCTAGGACGAAGAAGATTTCTCTTCTTTTTAAGATAAAGCGCACTAAAGCGTACACTTTTCTTTTCTTTAAAAACACGGGTTTCGTACAGAAGTATACGAAAGCCATTGAGAAAATAAGAAATGACATGTTTTAAAACGTATAAACTCTTGCTCAAACTTCATTTTCACACCCGTGTCAATGTTAATCGACATTTCTAGGTACGTAGATGTTATCAATACTAAGAGACATGTCGAGAAGATTCTTTTTGTTATTTTTGATTTTCTTATTTTGTATTTTCTTTTTGAAA
>BQNB010068293.1:10406-31459 GCA_026074375.1 Tanacetum coccineum
AGAATGATTTCAGCTTGAGTATCAGCCATCTCAAGTTTGTTTTCCTCTTCACTGAATTCAGAATCAAGTTTCTTCCTTGGTGCAGGCACAGCAGCAGAATCAGTAGATGGAGGATCAGTGATCATAGGGTAAGGTGTAGGGCCATTCTGGATTGATTTCCATATCAGCTTGCCATTGGGTTTGCCTCGAATGTACCTGTGTATACGAATCTTCCATGATTCGTAATCATTTTCAACCAACATAGGAGGACGAGTATCGGTGCCAGCAGCATTTGTTTCTTCATTGGTTGCCATTGAATAACGTTGTTTATGAATGAGCTGATCTTAAGTGATTGATGATTGGTTGCCATTGAATACCGAAGCTTCTTTGTTTGGGTCCATTTATGTGAACCTAACAAACACTGATGCAGGCTATTGAGAACATATTTGGAGGTAATACCGCTACAAAGAAAACTCAAAAAAATCTTCTGAAGCATCAATATGAAAACTTTGCTGCATCTAGCACAGAAGTGATTGAGCAAACTTATGAAAGGCTTCAAAAGCTAATTAGTCAACTGGAGATGCATGGTGAAGTTATTTCTTAAGAAGACATCAATCAGAAGTTCTTGAGAAGTTTGTTTCAAGAATGGACTATGCATACTATTGTGTGAAGGAACAAATCAGAGATTGAGACATTGAGTTTGGATGACCTATTCAACAACCTGAAGGCTTATGAATCAGAGGTCAAGGGGACATCTAGCTCAACCACAAACTCACATAATGTAGCCTTTCTGTCCTCTAGCAGCACTAACAATGCATCTAGAGCAGTTAATACTACTCAAGGTGTTAATACTGCTAGCACTCAGAGTGCTGCTAATAGCTCAACAACTATTGAAAATTTAAGTGATGCTGTGATTTATTCCTTCTTTTCTAGCTAACCAAGTATTCCACAGCTAGACAATGCAGATCTACAACAAATCAATCCTGATGATCTAGAAGAGATGGATTTGAGGTGGAACATTGCTATGCTGACTATGAGGGCAAGAAAATTCCTGAAGAATACTAGAAGGAAGCTGGACATGGCCAACAAAGAAAGAATTGGGTTTAACAAGTCTAAGGTAGAGTATAACACCTCATGGTTTAGGTCATTGTACGACATTATGTAATTCACACCCAGGTATCAAGAAGCGCAGAGGAAACAGGGGCCTACCAGAAGGCTGTGTAGTTGAGGAAACTACGTCAAATGCCTTAGTGTCTCTGTGTGATGGGCTTTTGGGATATGATTGGAGTGACATTGCAGAAGAAGGTTTCCAACCAATTTTACTCTCATGCTTATTCTTCAAAATGTCAAGTTCTTCTCACAAAACTCTGAGGTATCTAATGACTCAAAATTTGTTGTTATCTGGTTTAGAATGTGTAAAAGATCTAAAGAGCAAAATGAAAAAATTAGTTAAAGACTTAATAACAGCTAGGATAAGTGTTATCTCTTATAAAATTGGTTTAGAATCTATAGAAGCTAGGCTGTTAGTCTTTAAAAAAAATTAGTCTGTGTATGAGGAAGATATAAAACTCTTAAAACGTGAAATCTATTTAAGAGATTTAGATATTACAGAGCTTAAAAGGAAGTTAGAGTTGGCTATAAAAGAAAAAAATGAGGTTCAACTTCCAGTACAAAAAATTGAAAACTCATCAAAAAGCCTAAGTAAACTTCTAGACAGTCAGATAATGGATAAGTGTAAAATAGGATTAGGGTATAATGCTGTCCCACCTCCCTATACTAGGAATTTTATGCCACCAAAACATGATTTAGTTTATCCTAGTCTAGATGATTTTGTTGATGTTAATGAGTCTGTTAGTGAATCTATAGTTGAAAAGCCTACTGTTAAGACTAATGAACCTAAGACTGCTAGGGAAGAAAATGGAGCCCCAATTATTAAGGATTAGGTATCTGATAGTGATGAAGAAAATGTGCCTAAGGTTAAAACAGTTAAGATGTTTAATAAATCTAGTTTTGCTAATATAAACTTTGTTAAGTCTACTAAGTCAAGTATATATCTCCTAGGAAAAACAGCTGTTGATAAAAATAGGCATAACACACCATAGTCATAAAGGAAAAAGAGGAAACTGAAACCAACTGATGTCTCACAAATTAGGAAGTGATTTTGTGATGTTCAACAAAGCTTGTCATGTATGTGGTAGTTTTTGATCATTTGAAAGATTATTGCAAATAAATGGTATAATAACATGAAGATTGGCAAAACAGTTGGACCAATTTTCAAAGGCGTGGAAACAATGAATTTTACTAAATTAACTCCACCCCAGTCCAAAAGGACATGGTTCACAAGAACAGTACTTAACTAAGTCTGGCCCCTATTTCATTAATACTGCTACACTAGTTAATATTGTTCAACAAGTAACAGTAGTGAATAATGCAGGACCTTGAAAAATGTTATTAATAATGATATTCAAATGCTAGAGGCATTTTAACAAAAATAACGCAAGTAATATAGTAATTTCTCTAAATAGGTTTAAACTGTTAAGGGAACAAGAGGTATTTACTGCTAGGCCAAAAGTAGTTTTAGTGTTGTTAAAGGATACAAGGGAAGTGATTTTAGGCTCCATCTAAACATGTTAGGTTTGGAGACCAAAGCATAAAGTTTTAGACCATGTCTCCAGAAACAATGGTGCATCAATATCCTTTAAAAGATTTGACTATATTGATGTACAAGGCAGATCCAAGTCAGTAATGGCATGGGTCCCTAAAAGAAACTAATTTTTCCTACCATTATGTGCAGGGCAATCCACATAAAGATTTGAAGAATAAAGAAGTGATTGACAGTGGATGCTCTAGGCACATGACAGGAAACAGATCCTATCTTATAGATTATGAAGAAATTGATGGTAGGGATTTGTTGCCTTTGGAGGTAAATCTAAAAAACCCCCAAAAAAAAAAAAAAAAAAAAAAGGAGGGAAAATTATGGGAAAAGGTAAAATAAAAACTGCGTTAAATTGGATTTTGAAGATGTGTATTTTGTTAAAGGAACTATGTGTAACCTTTTTAGTGTCTCATAAATGTGTGGACCAAGATAGAATAGTGTTCTTTTTTATGATTTAATGATTGTGTTGTTTTGTCTCAGATTTAAGTAACTGATGAAAGTTATGTTTTTTCTTAAAGTTCCTTAGAAAGGTAACGTACAATGTTGATTTAAAGAATGTTTTTCTCAAGGAGGTTTCACTTGGTCTCTTTGCAAATAATCCACTCTTGATGAATCTAATATTGGCATTGGAGGCTTGGACTTGTAAATTTCAAAACAATGAATAAATTGGTAGGGGAACCTTGTAAGAGTTTACCTTTCAAACTTTTTATTATTTTTAATTTTTCAAACTTGGGTTTGCTGTGACAGAGGGGAAAGCAAACACAGAGGCTTCGTGTAAAGACAAAACAGGCAGTTCAATTAGCCAATCCATTACAAATGTTGCAGCATGGATTTGTTTGGCCCAACATTTGTAAAGAGTTTAATGAAAAAGATGTACTGCCTAGTTGTCACAGATGATTTTAGTAGGTTTAGTCGGGTTTTCTTTTTAGTCACTAAGGATGAAACTTCTAAAATCCTTAAAACATTCATAACAGCAAAAAAATCTAATTAAACCATGGGTTGAAAGTGATTAGATGTGACAATGGGATTGAATTCAAGAATAGGGTTATGAATCAGTTCTGTGAAATGCAGAGTTTTAAGAGGGAATTTAGTGTTGCTAGGACTCCACAACAAAATGGATTAGCAGAAAGGAAAAATATGACACTAATAGAGGCTGCTTGGATAATGCTATCTAATTCAAAATTACCAATAACTTTCTGGGCTGAAGCAGTTAATACTGCTTGTTATGTCCAAAATAGGGTGTTAGTTATCCAAGCTCACAACTAGCCTCTTATAAACATTTTTCTAGGTAGAAAACCTGCCTTTAAGTTTCATGAGGGGGACATTTTGGGTGTCTGTTACAATCCGTAATACCTAGATCAACTTAGGTTAAACTTAATGGAAAGGCTGATGAAGGTTCTTTGTAGGATATCTCTACAATAGCAAGCATTCAGAGTATTCAACAGTAGAACTAGGGTTAGTGATGTGATCCCACTTGAATTGATCTTGCTTAGCGTAATAAAAGGGTTAGTTGTATGAATAAAATACCGAGAAATATATGGTAGTAAACTTGATGGAATTTATCAAAGATTATGCGGAAAATTAGTCTATGATACTAAGAAGATATCTCTACATAAATTAGTAATGCAAGCCAAACTTTCAGCCTCAATATAAAACGAACACTCTTAATAGTGTTAGGGTTTATAAAACCTTGAAGCTATGAATATCAAAGATGTGTGTCTAACATTATGCCCTAGGACCTCCTTTTATACACCAAGGAGTCCTACAAGGCTTACAATACCTTCCTAAGTTATCATGATATTTTCTATAAACAAACATAATCTCTTAAACAAATAAGTTATACATATCATCTTTACAAATAACTAATACTTTCTTCGTAAGATTCTTGTCTCTACATATTAAATCTTTATCTTCTTCTATGATCAAGTCATTGATCTCATCTCTGTCTGCATATCCTTCAGTTGTAGTAATCACTCAGTAAGTTGTAAATGTGCACAGTAAGCATTAACTACCTTAGAAGTTTACTTTAGCAGTACTAATTACACTAGCTCTAGTACTAACTTTTTTATTACACTGTAACTATTATATAATTTTCCAGTCTTCTTCTCCTGAGCAATTTGATTCGATCCTAATAGTCTATATATTAATTAACGATATATCCTAAATATCCTTTAATTATAAGATAGAAGAGTATCCCGTTTGATAAAAAATTTGCTTGTGGACAAAAAACAATATTTTTATCTCTCCAGATGTCGTTTCCCGACAAGAGGGTAAATTTTGAATTTCACAATAGTGTTTTGTTGATGCAGAATATCGAATATTTTCGTTTTGTTTCTAATTCTAAAAATGCAAAGGAGAAACAAATAAAAGCATGCTAATAGAATAATTAGGAATTAAACATTTAAATATAATTAAATATCTACGCTAAATTAAAACGAGTCTAAGACCTAAATCATCAAATTTAACCCTAAGACTTCAAATCTGCAAATCTATAAAACCTAAATGATTTAAAAATAATTTTTGAAAAAAGACATTATATTTTTTTTGATTTTTGATTTTTATTTTTTATGATTAAAAAACTAATTTATCTAAAATTAAATGCTTTAAAATTAGTAAATCTAATTATTAAAACTTCTCGGAAAAAAAATTAGGAAAATTACTTTAAAACTATGTAGAATCTAAGAAAAATGAAAAACTAGAACAAGTGGCCCTGATCAAATAAGCGAATAATAAGCAATTAGGCACGAATAAGCAATAACTAAAATGCTTGCAATAAGTAATTAAAAGTGCAAAGGTTTAGCAGAAAAGTCTCAAGGGCATAGTGGTAGAGGCTTTGTGTGTGTGAAGGAGAGGTCACAGGTTCAAACCCTATGACCTTTCTTTTTGATATATAAAATCATTTTTTTATTTTTTTTGAAATAGCTTAAAGTTTAAGCTTAAAATGGACCAATCTTTAATATAAAGTTTTTGACACAACTTAAGATTAAGCTAGTAAAAAGCTATTTGGAAAAAGTGAAGAATGGGATTTTATGCTTTTTAACACTAAGCTACAACTAGATTGGACTCTAGGACTCAATAAGGCAAATAGAATATTGAATTAGATAAAACAGACCTAATCATATAACCTAATAGCCTAATGACTAGAACTTAAGCAAAATAAATTGTTGAAAAAGAATTAAAAGCAAAAACAGTTGAAAAAGCTAAGTTAAGACTGTGTTTGGCATAATGAATAGGCTACTTGTTATCTTTTTAGACTGAATGAGCACTTGACTTTTAATTAAGCTAAAAAACAGATGGGAAATCTAGTCCTAATAAGCACTTAGACGAACATAATAAGCTAGCCATATAAGCTGGAAAGCATACTAAGGGCAATAGAACAGCAGACTCTAAGGACACTTCAAAAGGATTTTTACCTGCTCTAAGTTAACTTATAGATCTAATAAGCACTAGTAATAAGCTGAAAGGTAAAAACAGATCAAATAATGCACTTAGTTAACACAAATAAGCTGAATTAAAGAAAATTGACCAAAAGATTAAGCTAAAAAAAGGAAATGAAAATGGCAGTTTAAACTATTCTTTTTGGATTTTTTTTTTTTTTTTTGATGTTAAATGGCAATTTGCAGCCCTGATTTTAAGCTTGAATAAGTTGATTTAAAAACTCAAAAAGTAAAAACAAATGAAGCTTAATATCTAATGAACTTATATTATCAACTTCAGATCCTAAAACAAGCTTAGTCTAATCTAAATTGGCTATTGAAAACTGGCTTTTGGACTATGAAAATTAGACTAGGACACTAAACAGATCTTGACTTAAAACTTAAAGGACAAATGCAAACATTAACTAACTTATTTCTACTGCATAATGGACTCAAATCATGCTTGAAAAAATCACCACAAAAACCACTATTGAAGATCTAAGCAAAATAAGCTATGTTATCAAACTAGAGAACCACAGATTGGACCTTAAACTTATTATTTGAACTTTAAAACTTACTAAAACTGACTTATATACTAAATTTAAGCTTGTTGAAATTGACTTAAGGGACAAAAGAGGTTGTGCCAAACACCCCCATAAGTTCTGATTTCCCATTTAAAAGCTACAAAAGAGTGAATTAAGCTAAGATTTTTAAAAACAGATTAATCCCTAAGCAGATTAAGGACAATTGAGCAAAAACTAAAGATAGATAAGCACTAATTGATAAGCTAAACTAAATAAGCAGATTTAACTAATGCTAGGACAGAACAATATAAACTTGAACTAAACTGATTAAAACTAATAACTAAGTATTCTAAGCTATATGTATATAAAATAAGCACAAATAAACTAGGATAAGCAGACAATAAGCTGAAATAAGCACATAATAAGCACACGGTACAAATTAGCTTTAAATGAGAAGAATAACGAAAAGTACCATTGTCCTAGCTGAATGGGACTTAAGTGCTTATATAGAGATACTCATCAAGCTCCAGCTTTTTAGAATACAGCCTTGTGGTATTAATAAAAAAATAAATCCATAAGCCCATCCAATCTGGCTTATATCCAAAACAGTCTTAACATGCATTTTTATGGGTCCTTTTTGAGTAATGGTAGTTTAATTAGTTAAGCTTTAAAACCACTTACTAATTAAGATAGGTTATTCTGTAATGAGCTTATTTGAGCCTTATTTAATCATTTTGAACACAGTAATCAGCATTTGAAAGGAAAAACAGAAATTTAAAACTTTAAAAATAAAACTAAACTTTTTATTAATATTAAAGAGATTACAAGGATTTCATAAGGAAATTACATTTATAAAAAGAACATTAAGCTAAATTACTAAATAAGCTAAAACAAGCTACTACAACTATAAAATGCTAGACAATTTCTACTGTGTGAGGACTCCTCTATTTATAGTGATGCAAGGAAGGATCTTGAGACTAAGGAGGAGCGTCCTATTCTTCAATCATAGCCCTCCAATCTTAACCGCCTAATAATCATCATCTTTTGAGTCGTTGGATCATTAACATGTACCATTAGCCAATCAAACTCCTAGGGATTGCCAGCGTGGACATGGAGGATGTCAGAGGTGTCAGGATTGTACTTCTAGAAGGATGGGAGAGCGTGTGTGTGGATTGATTTTACCCTGCTATTTTGTTTGGGGTGAAAATGAAAATGGAGGGAAAAGGGGTAAAGGGATAAACAGTAAACTTTGATTGTTTAACCGGTGTTTTATAAAAGTGTGTTGACCCGTTTTTTTTACTTGGGCTTGGTTTATGGTTTTGGGCCTGGATTTTGATTTAATGGAAATGGATTTTGGTTAAATGGGTTAAGGCATTTTGGTTTTAGGTTTAGTGACTATAATATCTTAATGGGCTGAACCCAGCGCCTATTAAATGGGGTTACGGGATTGGCCCTCTAAAGACAAATTTGCCTTTCAGCTTTGTTTTTCATGCTCTTTCATTCTGTGCTCGGTTTGTCCGTTTTGCTTCGTTTTTGTCCATATTTGACATATCCGTTACCTGCAAGACATAAATTACAAAACACACATATACAATGTAATTTAATGTCATTTTCGTTCATTATTGGTCTTTTTAGCTCATTTTATTAGGTAAAAGGTATGTGTATTTAAGCACATACCAAATCCTCCATACTAAGCTTATTGTTAGTGTCCTTACGCAATGTCATATAAACACACTTAGAAAAACTTAAAAATTTCCAACCCTTAGACTTAATTTTACCTCGAAAAGTAGCTAAGTGTTCATCTAGGGGATTAAGAAATCACTAGTTTTGAAAAGCTCTGTTTTACCATTTTTATGCATTTATTATTATCATTCATACATATCATAACTTTACGGAACAAGAAATACTAAAAAGGATAAATTCATCGTCCTTGGATTTTTCACCCGCCCGCAAAAACCAAGCTTAAAAACAAAATCATTGTTAAATACAAGTTAAGATGCTAACACTACTCATAAATGATAATTTTGGATGCATAGCTACTTTCTGCTCTCTTATTCCTAAGTCCTCTAAAGGTTTTATTCTTATTATTGGTGAAAAATAAATTAAATTCTTATTCATATAAAGTAAACCCGGTTTAGACCATAATTAGTTTGAAATCCTTTCTTAAAGAGACGATATGGTGAGAATAAGGTCCACATTAAGTTCTTATTTCGGCCCATGATTTAAGGTTATCCTTATTTTAGAAAACACCCCCCGGAGTTGAAATTTGGCTTTATTATTATTATTATTGCAACATTATTAGACCTCAGTCCTTTAAACAACTGCCATATTAGTATGCGAGCCGACCATGGTCTAGGAGTCTTATTTTGACCTCGATGATCATCAACCTTTTTGAAGGCTGCAACATCGGTTGTGAGCCGGCAAGATGCAGCAAACTTTTATCAGTCTCGGATTATTATTCTTACTATGGGCCTTCTTTTGAAGACTGCCACATCGGTTGTGAGCCGGCAAGAGGCAGTAAACTTTTATCAGCCCACAGTTTTTATTATTATTATTACCTCCACCCTTTAAACGAATACCATATCGGTTGTGAGCCGGCAAGAGGTAGTGTTCTTATTTCGGCTTGTTATCCCACTAGTTTAATCCATTACACAACAATAATTTATACCAAGATGCTAGAAACATGAGAGAAAATCTTGAGAGAGAAAGGTAGGAGAGAAAAACTAGATTAAAGAGAGAATGGGAAAGTTACAAGTGAAATGAAATGTAACCAACACCCTTCACCAAGTGTG
The DNA here is from genome assembly GCA_026074375.1 of Tanacetum coccineum. NCBI lineage: Eukaryota > Viridiplantae > Streptophyta > Magnoliopsida > Asterales > Asteraceae > Tanacetum > Tanacetum coccineum. The sequence goes on from BQNB010068293.1 coordinate 19,774, forward strand.
GTGAAGGGATATTTATTCCCTATGCCTGCTAGGTGGCTTATGGGCTTTGTAATTGGGGCCGGGCTTGGCTATTAAATTGAGCTTTGAGCCGAAACTCGGAACAAATTAGGATTACAATCCAAGCCCGTTAAACCCGACTAGCCTATTACAATACAAGACCTAGTTTGACTTTAGAAGACTGATAACATCTTGTTTGACTTAATATAATTAAGGCTAACAATCTCCCCCAATGTTGAGGTCTCTTTCTTCAAACTCCTCTGTGCCACCGATGAGATTGAAGATATGACGTTTGATGTTTATGCTTTGCCTTGTTATGGTCTTGTCTTGTTTGTAACGGCTTTGTTCTTTCATGCTTTGTGAATCTTGATTTTTGAGCCTTTTTTTTTTGACTTTGAGTTCTTGAGATTTATCTTGCAGCATCTCCTTGACTTGAATATCTTGATTTGTTTCCTTGATCAACTTGTGCTCTTTGACCCAACATGCTTATTTGTTACATTCTTGTTTGACAGGTGTGATTATAAGTCTAACAATCTCCCCATTTGATGTTTCTTTTATTTGAACTTTGAAGAGCTTTGAGTATGAGCATGTGGTTTATGGAATCCGACTTCGCTGGAAATGAGGCTGCAACCACATCGTCTAAACCTGAATTATAATAGTTTGCATATAAAAGATGAATATGGCTTTGTCATTCATCTTGACTTGGGTTGCATTAACCTTCGGTTTACGTTGTAATAGTATAAATACTATACCTGTGATCAGGTAGATTCAAAGAATCTCCTTGACAGGTTTTCCAGCTCAAAGCGTAGGATCTTCTACATCAGATTTTTAGATTCACAATGCTTGCTAGTTATCTTTACCGGAACGTCTAAAAGCAGACAACCGGTAGGTGTGAATCAGTTAGTTTACTATCTTTCTGATTAGTCGTCAATCATTTACTGACCAACATTGGATATCCATTTATCACAAGCTTGAGTCATATAGAATCTTGCTAAGTCACATACCAAGAGCTTGTTTGTTGTTGCTCATCGCTAGGATTTCCCATCTTCACTGTGAATACTTAAGTATCACTCAATTGTTCTCGGCAGGATCTCAAGGATAATGCGTAGGACTCTTTGTGACAACTTGTGAACTTTTGTGGTTCAACAGTGTATTTTGACATTGTGTCCTAATGGATTTTATACTTTGATCTCTTCTTGGCTCTAGAATCGTTTTGTGGCATCTTTTGGTTTTAGTAATCGGAGGACTGGAGCATGACTGCCACCTATTCAATATTTAACAATCTCGGAGAGAGAGGTCAATAGATAAAACGTGTGTATCTCTATGACAAGTGAGACAAGTTTCTTTTGAGAAGAAACCCGAATGGCTGGGAAGGGTTGTGCATTGCATCACTGGGTCCATGACGACTTTCCTTCAATATCAACAATCATCATGTGATTTTGATAGATTATGTATTGACCGGTTTCTGCCCTAAGTTTGTTTGGAGGGCTCTTTCTTTTCACCCTTTATTCCCATACATTTGCTTTTTCATCTCTTTAACCCTTCATAATGCTTACCAAGATGTCATTAATACACCTTGTTGTTGATTGTTACCAGTGTTAAACTCAATCTTAGAACGGCATTCTTTCCTTATACACATTCTTCTCCAATCATACTAAGGACTTTTTTTTTTTTTTTTGCCTATTTTCTAACTATGGAGTGTTCACTTGGGTTAGATCCCTCGGTTCTGGTTGGATCGTTGGACTTATTCACTAACCTAACCACCTTTATGACTTCAGGAATCGTCGTGGACAAATTATAAGGTTAGTTGGGTATAAAAGATCGAACCAGTAAAAACCATTTTTGGAAATTGTTATTTCAAAATACTCCCCCTATACATGTGCTACGAGAGTCGAAATGTATAGCACATGAAGAAGAGATTGCATTAGAGTCTTAAAGATAAATCACATTCGTTCTATAACATATTTTAAACACTTTTTCTCTCCCTTATTTTAATAATAAAAACAACGTTAGTTTTTGAAATACAATTGATTAAATTTTGACATGAAAAATTCCATGGGGAGAAAAAATTATACCACGATATAGCACGAAATTACAGATTTCGATAGCTCCCTTCAAAAGTATATTGTGGGATGAACCAATATTTATTAAAAATTGAACATTTAGAATTGAATGCTTTGTGAACTGATGTATATTAATAATTGACATTATAAGTTTCCACATTTTAATTTCACAGAATGTGTTTGGATACATAAAATTGACATTTATGAGATGTATCCGACACATTAAAAAGGCTTTGTTTTAAAAAGCTCCCCCTCAGAAATTGATTCACATAAAATGACATTCTACGTACTATAATTTTTGAAAATTATTCGAGGAAAGGGAGTGGTTGAACACACTATTTTAACCAAAATTCACTTTTATGGAAAAAATACCACAAAATATATTGTAACAATTTGACATTGAAGGTTCTTTTTGAAAATTTATGTTCAACGATTTTAAAACATGATAGAAGACTTCTCCATTATATTTTTAGGAGTATAAGCGCATTTGAGCGTTTACACCTCCCTTATAACATACGGGACCGAGTTTATGCACTGAAACTGTACTAAGTCATTGAAGGGATAAAATTTAGAAATGACATGTTTTGAGCGTTTGAGAACTCCCCGTTGTTCGAACTTCATTTACAACGCCCGTGTCGATGTTTTTGTATTTCTTTTCAATAAAATTTTATTTTATCTAAAAATAAGAGAGAATAAAAAATATTTACATATTAATGTTTGATGGATCAAGCAGATTCAATTGCCTGAACCTCAGTAATTGGATGTCAAACATATCATACGAGTCGTCTGGACAGTTCTTAAATCTATCTTCCGAATAATGCTTTAGTATACAAGTCAGCTAACTGGTATTCAGTTTCGACAAAGATTATTTAACAATACCCTTTTTTACCTGTTCCTTATGAAGTGATATAGACATCAATGTGCTTGGTACGAGAATGCTGGAATGGATTGCACGAGATGGCTATGGCTGCCCTTTGATCACAATACATGGGTATTTTGTTAAAGTGAAAGCCATAATCGGGTGAGCTGACGTTCTATATACCCATAGAAAGGAACTTGTGCGCAACACGCGTAAAGACAGCATACTCGGCTTCTGCTGTGACATTGAGTGTGCAGTCCTGCTTTTTTGGTATGACCAGCTGACTAATTATCACCTCCTAGAAATTGTATGCCACCAGATGTGCTCTTATGTGAATTAAGACAGCCCGCCATGATCCGAATCAGAAAAAGCGTTAGTTCGAAAAAACGGTGTCCTTCTGCTTACAGAGACCCATGGTTTACTGGAGTCTTAAGGTACAGAAAATCGTTTAACCGCAGTGGAGATGTTTTCTCAGTCGGTTTCGCTTGAGAGGCGGGAGCACAGATAACATGTTGCATGTACAATATCTGGTCTACTTGTTGTTAAGTACATGAGTGCTCCGACCATACTACAATACTTTCGTTCTTGGTCGACCGTGTACCACTCATGTTTGCATACAAGGTGTTTTTTGTGCATTGGAGTACAATGCTATCACATGAGGTCATACTCATGCTTTTTAAGTATCTCTTGAGTTACTTAGCTTGTGTTTATAAAAATACCACGATGGGTTGGTGGATATGAATTCTAAAAGAATTTCAGCTCCCCCTTCATAGGACATATCAACTTGCTGTGCATTAGTTTTCCAAATTGTTTTGATAGGTTTTGGGTACGTAGAAACCAAAAATTATGTCATCACGTAAATTTGCACAAGCACTATGTCTTCCCTATGTTAGTTATGATACAGAGTTGATCAATAGATCCTTTTGAGATCCATCGGATACCTGGAAGTTGTGATGAGTTCATCGGTAGCACGGCTCTTGGTGCTTGTTTGAGGACCATTCTATAAACTTTCTTGAGGACGGTAAAACTATGTCAGGATGTATGGGGTCAACTAATCCATCTGGTTGTTTTCGTTACACTTCTTCCTTTGGAGGTCCGTAAAGAAATGCTGTTTTAATTCCAATTGGTACACTGTTAAAATGATTTTTGTGCATTCTACGCATATGAAACAACCGTACAGATTCCATACCGAAGCAACTGGTTGCAAATGACTCTTCGAAATCAATTCTTCCTTTTGGAGCTTATCCCTAGCCCACCAAGACGAGATTTGTTTTTTTGCGTATGACTGTATTTTCCTCATCACGTTTGTTTTTCTTTGAGCTGCTTTAAGTTAATGACATTTTTGCAAGAGTGGTCTGCGATAATTACCATTATCTAATCGATCAAACTGATGAGTTCTTCCTGCATTGATTCAAATTCCATGCAGAATCAGCCATGGCTTTTATGATGTTCTTGTGGTTTCAGTTCGAAATCACGGTGAGTGCGAAACTTACACATCTCAACGATCTGTTTTAGCTGATCGTCTTGTTCTAACTGATTGGCAAGGATTTCCTATAATTGTTTAAGAATGATCTTTTGTCAAGTTGTGCTGAAGGATGGTGTTGATAGAAAGGTATGCTTATTGAAAAACGAATCAACATGACGAGACGATGTCTCCCCTTGTTCTTGTACCGATGTACTGAAGATGTTGATAAATTCATCGTCGTCAAATTGTGAATTTTCTGTATTGGTTTCTGCTTGAGTAATGTTCTCAGATGCAGTGACAGTTGGTACTTGAGTTGGAGTTTGATGTGTTGAATAAATGTTTAATGGAAGTGGATTTGCAACATCGGTTGTTGTAGAAGTGTGAGTTATGTTCATGTGTGTTGACGTTTATCTAGTGATTTATTAGCAGCATGTTTGTTACAGCGGAAGACTTTGAACACAACAGCAGAATTTCCATTGAGTAATTCATGAACTTCGGACTATATAGCAATTCCTGCTCATTTATCGTTTGTGTTACTGTCTCGCAACTTTGAGTAAAACATTTTTCTTGACTTTGTGGACCGGGACTTAAACATGTCTTGTTCAAGTACGTTGTCAAAACATTGTGGACCAGGTCTAGAACTGACGTGATCTGGGACGCATTTGAGGAAATTTGTCAAGTTATCATGAATTGTTTCAACTATTATTCTTGTTCTCTTGTTAAATACCTGTAAGCCTTTGACTGAGTAGAATACCCAACAAAAATACATGCATCACCTTTTTCCTTCATTTTATCAAGATTTTCACCATCTCTGACGATATAGCAAAGAGAACCAAAGATGTGGAAAGAACTTGACTGAATGTATTTCTGGGCATTGATGATATTGGTAAGGAGTTTCTCAGGTCGAGAGGAATTACAAGAATCGTTTTTTGGTTATCAATCGTGACGGTTTTCTGAGTAAAATATTGCTATTGCTCATTGTCTCTGCCAGAAGAACAAAGGAACTTTAGCGGCGCTTAGCATTGTTCGAGCAGCCTCAACAAGAGTACGGTTTCTTTCGACAACGCCGTTTTGTTCAGGTGTTCGAGCAGTTGACATTTCGTGTCTTATTCCCTCTTTTTCAAAGTATGCATGAAGAGTTTTATTTGAGAAATTCCGTGCCCTTTGTCAGTTTCGAACTGTTGTAACTTGAGATGAAGTCCTCTTTGGACTAAGTGTGTGGAAATATCAAATGAGAAATCAGGTGTTTTCATTCTTTGGACTCAGAAGTGAGTCCTAGTATTCCGGGAATTAGTCATCAACAATTACGAGAACATATTTTTCCATTTAATGCTTTCTTACTGCATTGGACAAATAAGTCACATGTGTGAAGTTGTAACCGTCTTTTTTGAGCTCGGGGTAGTCTTAGTGTGAAAAGACTTTCTTTTTGCTTTCCCAGCTCTACAAGAAGAAACACAGATGAACTTTGAGAATTTCAGCTTTGGAAGCCATTCACTAATATTATATTTGAAGCAAGTCTGTGGTGACGAAGTTTTAATGTGATAGACGGACAATGCCATAACCAGGCTTGGAGACGATGTAGCTTAGCCATTAAGCAAATTGGATTGGGAGTTTATTGTTGAGTCTTGCAGAAAATTTGGAATACAAATCTGTGCACGAGAACCTGTAGAAGATCATTTCCTTCAAATCACGGAATATAAACATTTAGACTTCCGAAAAGCCAAACTTCCAAATACGCCATACGATTTTGACCCAACGGAGAAGAAATTGTGATTAAGTGTTTTGAGTTAATAAAAGCCGTTGATGGTATAAGATCCTTGAACCAGATCTCCATAGCCAAGAATTGGTGCAATTTGATCATTTCCAAACTTTACCGTTCCTAGAAATTTCTCCACAAAATTAGTTAGAAGTTTGAGATTTCCGGTCATGTGCTTTGAGCACCTAGAGTCGACGATGAATAGAAGATCTCTTACGAGATGCAAAAGAATTAGAAGAAATGGAGTATTGGACAACAGTGGAAAAACACCTAGGAGTCTTATGGGTCAAAATATAGCTGTTCTAGATGCATTTCCTAGAGGCAGCATAATAAGTTTTGGGTTAACATTCCCTTTTTGAGACGTTCAGGTTTCCCAATTATATCGGTTGGAGTATCCTTAGGATAACCACCAACTGCATTGTTTTACTAACTTGCTCATATAACTTTCCTTAGTTTTGTTTCTTGATTGCTGGACAGTGGAGCCTGTTGCAACGGTTTTCTTATGGATGTTTTTGCACAGATTTGATTCACATTATGCTTGGGTTTCTCTTAAGTACTAACAGGCACTTCATTGGTTGGTCTAGTCCTAGAATTCTCGTCATTGATATTTTGTAGTACACACACAATCATGTTTGTCATTAAACAACATTTTCCACAAGTACACTGACATAGTTAACATTGAGTCTTTGCATTCAAAACTGTCATTACACGCAGTTACAGACGTTTTTTATTTAGAAACTTAAATGCTACGGTGGTTCTTTCTACATTTTGCTTCTTCACTTAACTATTGGTTAGGTATGCTCTATCTTCCAGTGGTTGCTCTTAAGTGTGGGTCTGCTAACACTAGTAGTGAGGAATTACTCCTGTAAGAGAAAGGAACACGCGTTTGTTAGGGGTTTTTTTTTTTTCCTAATGTCCTTGATGCAAAACTAGGTGTTTAGTTTTGATTAGGCTTTGTGTGCACTTTATACAATCTGGTTGCAATCAAATTTTTGTTCTTGGCAATGTGCAACATATTCTTAGGCAAAATCGTGCAGTGACTGGTTTTTGAAAATCATTAGACCACATTTTGTTGTTGGTAATGGCTTGACTTTGAGAAATCTTCTTTGGCAAGAGAATATGAAAAATAATAGATGGTTTACTAAAATGGATTGTCTTTGACTTTTAAAGCAGTGGTTAGTCGTATTAACCAAAGATTTTTCAAACTAAGTTTCCACAGATTTTCCTTTCATTTATTCAATGAGTTTCTTCAACCCACTTATTGCAATGCCTTTGTCTTGTAATTGAGCTTTCAAGTCTTGAATTTCAAAATACTGTTCACGTTCTTTCAGAAATACGTTTGACTGATTTCTTTTGATAGATTTGTCATTTTTTTGTATCTTTTCTTTACTATGGTTGTAAATCAAGTTCTAGATTAATCGCATGTTTCTAGTGGCTTCTAAAACTCTTTGACATTTTTCTACTTTTTGAAAGGCTCTTTTTCAAGGATGTTAACTTTTTCCCAGGGTTCTAGTATCACATTGCAATATTAGTAAATTCTTTCCAGGATCAGTGTTACACACCAAGTTATTGCATTCATCGTGATCAGCATAGTATATGCCTTGAAGTCGGTCGATTTCATTCAAAAAACTATGTTTTTTGTGTTTCCTGTTGTGTTTGAGAGGTGCTCTACTTCGTGTTCAAGAGAATTTAAAGTATCTCAAATAACATCCATTTCTCATTCAAACACAAGTGAAATTTGTCTAAGTCCGCATTGAGTCTGCTAATTTGGGGCCAAAATTTCCTTCTATTGTGTTTTGAATGAAAGCATCAATGTTACCAAAATATGTTCTTATGGCAATTGTTTGTTTGCAACGTTCCACTCCATAATATAATCGGATGTCAACACTCTTTTTAATCTTGAAAAGTTCTTTAAGAGCTTTTACTACTTTTGATTCCCAAGGAATGGATCTTCATTCATTTCTAACAAAGTTTGTTTGTTTACGAAAAGACTCTTTGGAAAATTCCTTATTAGAAGATGTATGACTCATCTTTAACGTTTTTGGAAAATAGTGTTGTTCAGGCGACTTTTCTCGTTGTGGAAAGAAACATATCAAAAGCTTATTCAACTGATTCATAATCAAACGGTTCTGTTTTTTATCGCTTAATTTTGATCGACGTTCTTTTCATGAGAATGTTGTCGTCAGTATCAGGGGCTAACATTAACGCAAGTTTTTCAATTATATGCTACCTATATCATACAGACGAGGATTCGTCTCGTTTGAGCTTCTTGAGGATACTCAGGTTTTGGCTAAATCGTTTTACATTTTCGGATTAAGCATATTCATTGTTTGTTACTGTGTTGGCCTGGTTTATTGACAATTGCATTCATAATACCTTGAATGTGTTGTACTTTAGCTAATGATCTTTACTTTGTTCCTGGTCTTTACGAGTTTTGGAAGCTTAATCTGGAGCCTCTTTGATTGTGAATTATGGAGATGGTTTCTTGATGTGCACAAAGCTCCTTTTTCATATCCTAAAATCGTTCTGTTTATATCTTTTATATTTTCTTTGAGTATATGCATTAGATGACTTTTTCAAATCGATTTTGTATGCTATTAAATCCCCTTTAGGCTTTTGCACAATCAATTTCCACACCTTTGACGCATTAATTCTCATCATTATACAAATTATTCAAGTTCCGCTTGGAACCTATTAAGGTCTTTAAAACATCAACTGTTAGTCTTGGACTGTTCATTGTTTGCTTCTTGAAATGGTTTTTGTTGTTTCTATACTTTTATTCTTTGTTTTGAAATCATCAAATTCTCAACCTTTCAATTTATCAACTAACTCCTTGTTTGATGATTCCTAAAATTTATTTCGGTTTTTGCTGTCTATCAATTTCACTTTTTAGTTTATGAATTAAAGAAGCAGCCAAAGTCGTCTGGATCAAGATACATCAATGTTTCATCCTGGGTCATCCTGTACACTATCATAACATATATCAATGATCTATTTAGTGTATTGGGTGTCACCTTGTTCCGCCAGACATATGTACATTACTTGATTCAGTTGCTGAAGATGTTCTTTTCCATGGGCAATCACACATTATAGTTGTCATTATTGTTTTGTACCGATGCATTGAATTCATCATCAAAGATTGGTTCAAGAATTGTCCAACTTGATCTGGAGTAACCTCTTGATGTTGTGGCCATGTTACATATAATGTGCTTCCCAATTCCTGATATCAGACTCATCATCAGTATCATTCCTTTCAATCTGCTTGTTTTGCATTCAACTGAACCCAACTTCCTCTTGTTTACACAATAACATCTTTTCCTTGTGATAAGCTGCATCCTTTACTCGTTTTGGTTTCTGACATTCCCTTGATACATGCCCATATTCCTTGTAGTTGTAACCACTGAATCCCAACTTTTGCACATACGGAGTACCTACATTTTCTCTAGCACACATCAACATTGACTGCCCTTGATTATCATACACAGTTCCTCTATTGATTCTTGGAGAATTATCTTGATTAGCTCGACTGGTGTTTGATGAAGTTCGAAGGTTGTTGTTGGTAGGTTTGTAGATTTTCTTAAACGAGAGAGAAATTAAAGCCATGACTTTGTCAATTCCTTTCCTTTTGACATTTACTCATCTTCAGTACAACGTAGCTGGTTTCATGGATCATAAGTAGGTGCAGAAAGAGGTAACAATTGCTCTTTCTCTGTTTCTGGTAGACTGTCTGCGTTCTAGTGATGGGAATATGAGTGTTATGGAGTAGGATGGTTTTGATGATGGTAAACTGGTTGTTGTTGAGCAACAAGTGCAAGTGGATTAGCAGTGCGTGCTAGTCTTTCAGTTCTTATCTCATTGACTTCATTCTGGTGTTTGCTTCACAATGTTCTATAAAGCTTGTGATAGGAGACAGTCTTAAGCTCTTGTCTCTGACTTAACCAGTGTCAACACACCTTTGCACCATTCTGGTTGTAGTTGAATGTAAGAAATCTGGAATTCCACTTGATGAATTAAGGATCGTGACACTGATTTTTTGGACAAGCTCATTCTTCATCTAGTAAAACCGTTGAGTAATACGATTCAAAGTGATCTCACCATCCAGTGATGTGAATTTTTCCAAACTCCGGATTTAAATTGTTTCATTGATCTTGACATTGAATTGATTCTCATTGTTTCAACCATTTCAATGGCTTTCCAACATTTATCATGCATTCGGAAAAGATCAACTGTGGAGTAGATATCATTTCTACCCTGTGAGAATGATACTGAACGACTTCGTTTCAGCATCTCGTTGATCTCGTATGTCTTGTGGAAACATTTCTTATAGTTCTCTATATTCCTCTCTGTAGTTGTTTTAGAACTACCTTCAGCAACTGGAACTGTTTTCTCAGCTTTGATTACGTGTATGGTGGATTTTGGAGGACAATAGTGATGAGTTCATGTTAGGTTTTGGTGTTATGTTTTCTATTGATTATGGATTTCCCAACTGAACGTAATTACCCAGTTGAAAGTTGTATCTTCTCTTGAACTTTAGAAATTGAACAAGAAGAAACTGTGTCATTCTGAAGAACACTTGATGTTTGAGTTCGCATATTGGTATTTGAATTTGATAATCTGATGAAGTTGTGAATGAATATCGGATCTTAAGTGTTATGAAGTGATTGATTGTGGTTTTAAATGAATTAACGTTCACGGGATTTTACAAATCTTTGATTAAAACTGAGAAAAGAATCGTATCTTTCGCGGGATTTTACAAAATCAAGAGGAAACCGTGAATGAAAAATTAATTGACGTTTCAAGTATGATTAAGTTGATTGTTGGTTTGATTGGTTGTGTTTGTTGTGTTGAGTAATTGTCCTTGTAGTCCGAATTAAAGTCCAAAGTCCTTGTAATTAGTCCTTGAAGTTTGTTTGTCTTGATGTTATGTTTTGATTAAACGGTGATTAATAGATTCCCAAATTTGGTCAAATACCACCTGATAAGGTCTAATTTTTTTTGGGAAATTAGTGTTTCAAAACATAGGTTTTCAATGGACAAAACGCAGGAGCAAATCTCAACTTGTAGATAAAACTCAAGAGCAAAACGCAGTGACTTTTGAGCAAAACGCAACGAGTATGAGCAAAACGCAACGAGTATGATCAAAACGCAACGAGTATGATCAAAACGCAACCAGTATGATCAAAACACAACGAGTCTAATCAAAACGCAACCAGTATGATCAAAACGCAACGAGTATGATCAAAAGGTAACTAGTATGATCAAAACGCAACGAGTATGATCAAAACGTAACCAGTATGATCAAAACGCAACGAGTCTAATCAAAACGCAACGAGTATGATCAAAACGCAACGAGTATGATCAAAACGCAACGAGTATGATCAAAACGCAACGAGTCTGAGCAAAACGCAACAATTCTTGGTCAAAACGCAACATTTGAGCAAAACGCAATGAATATAATCAAAACGCAATCAACTCTTGAGGCAAAACGCAATCAAGAAATTAATTTGGCAGAGTTTCTCTTAGTCAAAACGCAGTGAGGGTCTTCA
>BQNB010068294.1:5328-30166 GCA_026074375.1 Tanacetum coccineum
AAGTATAAACTATTTTGCGTAACTTTACATTTGAAGTAATAAATTTCAAATATCTAAATTTGTCATGGAGAAAAAAATGATTATCATTGTCGTGCGACAAAATATCCAACCACGGTCCAAATACAGTTCTTCTAAATAACCTCTATCGAGTAGGATTCTTTTTCAAAAGATCTTTAATTTCTTTAAGCAGTTTAACACTAGACCTAACAATGATTTTTACATCATACAAGTCGTTACATCTAGCCATAGATGGACTCATAAACACGGTGGAGGTTTCGGTTAAGAAATATTGTAATTGGGTTTGTGGATTTTAGTTAACATGAAGGTGTTCATCGTGTTGATCGATAAAGGTGTGTGTATTGTTCATCGTGTTCATCGATAAAGGTGTTCTTTAGTGTGTGTAGATGTGTGTATTTGGTGTTATGAAGCAGATGTGTGTATTTTGTGGTGGAAGCAGATGGGTGTATTTTGTTAAAAAATAAAAAGTGTGTGTATTGGGATTGGAATATGAAGCAGATGTGTGTATTTTGTGCTGTAAGTAGATGGGTGTATTTTGTTAATAAATAAAAATTGTGTGTATTGGGATTGGAAGTAAAACAAAACTTTACAAAGTACAAAAAAGTCTTATAAAAGTGGTTGCCCTGTTGTATAAGTTGCCCATAAGTACAGTTGCACCATTTTAATAGAAAAGTATAGTGGTAAAATGACCAAATTGCCCGGTTGCCCATACATAAGTTGCCCAAAAACTAGTGGTTTCCCTAAAAACATTAAGGTACATATACCTTACACATACCTTACACATTTTGTCCTTTAATAATAAAAAATGGGACACTTGTCAAATTCTTTCATAGTTGCCCAGTAGCTTAGTTGCGCGGGTCTAGTTTTAGAAAAAGATGTTCCGGGACTTAGGATTGCATTTTGGGCTAGAAATGAAATTATCCCTTTATAAAATCAATTTATTATTTCGTTTACTCGTTTTCAATTCTATAAGGATTCCAATTGTTGTCTAAAATAATTATTCAAACGCCCTAAAATAAGGATTTCCAAGTTTTCAACTTTATTATTTTGTGTACTTAGGTTTCAACTTTATAAGGATTTCAATTGTTGCCTAAAACATGTTTTTCAAGTTTCAACTTTTCAACATGCTATAAAGAGTAAATTGCATAAATCATCCCTAAAGTTTGGCCAAATTGCATATTTCGTCCCAAACGTTACGAAAGTGCAAAGATCGTCCCTGTGAGGAAACCTTTGATGCAAGTATCATCCCTGTGAGGAAACCTTTGGTGCAAGTATCGTCCCTTTGATGCAGGGACGATACTTGCACCAAAGTTTCCCACATGGACGATCCTTGCACTTTCGTAACGTTTGAGATGAAACATGCAATTTGGCAAAACTTTAAGAACGATTTATGCAATTTACTCTGCTATAAAACATCATCAATCCAAACCTAAACAACATGCTATAAAAAAAAACTACTTCATAATAACTCAGACCTCAAACTAATATAATCAGTCACCAAATAAAAATGAAAAACACAAGTTAGCCTCAAAACATCATATGCTATTAATTCTTGCTTACCAGAACAGAATATCGACAAAAAGACATGATATCTTTTCATTATAACATTAGATCATAGAGCTCACAATTGTCACACATCATATGAATGGCGTCATCGAAGGAACCAACGACATTAAAAGGACGAACGACAATACCATTAAGATAACGATCAAAACCAAAAACTAAAAAAAACCAAGACTCTACAACTTGATAGGAAGTGAAAAACATATTGTAAACATTGAAGACATAAATTATACTCAAACATACGTTGGACTGTATTTTAAAACTAACAACAATTTAGCAAGAGATTAATGTTGGCTCTAATGCATATTAAAACCCAGAAAAATGACGTGCACAATGATGGACAAAACCATTAAAAAAAGCATAACCTACTTTAGATCTAGATAACGATATAAGATTCAAAAATAATAAAACCATTTCATAAGCGACATCTTCATAGAAAGTCATGAATTCATTTTTGTGCTAAAGCTCTAAGACCTACTCAGATCTGCAAATAAACTCATCGTACTAGAAGATTCAAATGGATCAAAAATCACATGAATGTCTAAAAAACACAGATCTCGAAAGATCTACAACCACCAAAGAACCAAAACTAACAGCCAATATCACCAATAGCCATTTTCTCAACCTATGCCACCTAGTCCACCGAAACAGCAAAAAGTGCGTCAGTTGAGAGGTGGTTTAGAGAGAGATGGGGCGCCAGTTTAGAAAGAGAGAGATTCAAGAGAGCAGACGGGTTGTATGTGTCTTTAGTGTGATTTGTGTTTTTCTATATGTGTTGAGTTGGGTAATCTATAAAATGCCTTGGACAGCTAATGAAATTTATTATTTTGTTTACTCGTTTACTCGTTTTCAATTTAAGGATTTCAATCGTTGCCTAAAATAAGTTTTTAACTTTTCAAGTTTTTCAACTTTTCAAGTTTCAATATCATGCCAAATTCTCTTTATAAATAGTATAGAAATATAGATATAGATATAGATAATTGATTGGTGGAAAATGATGAAAAAGAAAATGTGTACTCCCTCCGTTTCATTTTTATTGTCCATGTTTCCTTTTTGGGATGTCCCAAATTAATTGTCCACTACTAAAAATAGATAAGGAATCTTGATGAAGTTTACTATATTACCCTTGTTTGAAATTATTATTACAAACTTTAAAGAAGAATTTAATTAATTAGTTAAAAGGTAAAACTGTCATTATGTCAAAAAGTAAGAAAGAAAAAGCAGTAATAAATGCACTTTTCTTAAACTGTGCATTTTTTGTCGGGGGACAATAATTTTGGGACGGAGGGAGTATTACATTTGTCAAAACGTGAATGATGTAAGCCTATTGTTTGGTCTCATTTTTAGGCCTATACATCATAACTCTTTTATGTTTGGCACTAAGCATCAGGAGCATTTAAAAGCGTGTTTGCGATATTTGATGCTCGTGTGGTATGTTTGGTATAAAGCATTTGAGAACGTTTTAGAGCAACTAGTGACAAGTGACTAACGGTTTAAATTATATGCTTGTTTAGCAACGAGCAACTAGCTTTTAAGTCGTGTATAACCGCTCTTAATCAAAACGTTTTATCAATAAGCTTTTAGATTTAACCGCTAGCGTTTTGGCTCTCAAATTACATATATGCCCTTTTTATTTGTTTAAGAGTTAAGTACATTTTTTGTCCTTGTGGTTTGGTGCGTTTTTCACTTTTGGTCCAAAATTCAAAAAAGTTTTGGTTTTGGTCCAAAAACATAGTTTCGTTCCACTTTTAGTCCAATCCCGTGAATTTGGACTAAAAGTGGAACGAAACTATGTCTTTTGGACCAAAAGTGTAACGAAACTATGTCTTTTGGACCGAAAGTGGAACGAAACTATGTGTTTTGGACTAAAACCAAAAGTTTTTTGAATTTTGGACCAAAATTGAAAACGCACCAAACCATGAGGACCAAAAATGTACTTACCTCTTTATTTAAAGAATTTTTAAGTTAATGTGTATATGTCTTTTTACGTAATTTTACACTTTATAATTACAGCTACAAATACGTTACCAAATATTTTTTTAACAAACAACTGCTAACTGCTACTACTTACTGCTTCTGCTAGTGCTACGTTTCGCCAAAAATAACCGAAGTAGCATTTAGGAACATTCAACATTTAAAAGTTGTTTTACACATTATCAGCTATGTTATCCGACATTTTTATAAAAAAACAATACACGCCTTAGGTTTTGGTTGTTTTCTTTCTTTTTTTCTAGATGTGTGTACACGTTTATCCATTTATCATTACTATATAAAGTTATACGAGCCGAAAACCATGGTTACAAAAAAAATAAAAAAATAAAAAAAAGTTATACGAGCTATATATTAGATTATTTATTAAATTGGTCTAGTTTAAGACATAAGTTCAAGTATACTTTCATGCTCGAGTTAATAAAAGATGAGTCGAGCTCCAACGTGAAATCTACATCTCAATCTCGTTCGAGTTAAGTTTAAAGCATGTGGAGTCGATTTCAAGTTTGACATTACTTGACTCGCTTTGGTCGCACCCCTATGTTACCATAGCTTACATTGGCACGAATGCCTTTTAACTTTAAAAATCAAGACATAAAAGGGTTAAGTTTATTAAATAGAAACGTACTTTTTAAAATTTACACATCTAGTAAACACACTTGTTTTATTACTAATATAGCCATCCAAACTTTCAAATTTGTAACTTTATAGCAAATATTTTGGCCTGATACCGGTTACAACCGGTTAACCTTTGAAAATGACCGACACGTCGGCATTTTTTTAATATATATTTAAATTTTTTGCATACGTGGAAATCACCAGGTAAACCACATTCCATGTCATTTTCTATTTTAATTTATTTTTCAACTTTATGTTTATGTGTCTGGTGTAGTCAAACTTTGTCAAAGTAAATGACTAATATATCCTTTATCTTCTTCACTATGTAAACTGGATTTATAAAACAACAAAAACACATGGCCATTCTTCCTCATACGATTAAATAGCCATCCATATTCTACAGATCCTACACCAACACAAAACCATACCTAAAAATTTAAATGTCAACAACACAGATAGTTTATACTTTATACCATATTCTTGGATCTACAACACACCTAAATTTAAACTACATCAAATCGTGACAAAATCCAAACATAACAAACAAAAGGTTGTGAGGTCATGAAGTGATGATGAACTCATGATATCCAACATTTCAGGTAAATGATAACAACAACAAATAACTACAATCATGTCTAAGAAAACTCTAAACATTCGCAACACCATGAAGAACCCTATCAACACAAAGCCTAAAATAAACATATCCTTCACATTCACCTACCTTCTCTTTGTCTCTCCTCAACCAAACCTGCCACCACCACCGTCTCCACTTCCGGTAAACTAGCACGTCCGCCCAAGATCGAAGTACCAGAGCCGGATGTATCTTTGTTTTGTATCTTGTTTAGATCTGTCTTTGTGGTTGCATTTATTTATGAAGGGAAAACAAAGAATCTAGTGGTTGAGTTTGGTTTGGACTTTTTTTTGTTCGGTTTCGATCAGAAAGAAACACCAACATCTTTTGTTGTTGTTTGTTTTGTTGCAATTTTTTGTTGTTAATATTACATTTTGGGTCGGGTCAATGATATGGGTACTCAGCAATTTAAACAACAGTCATATTATGTATATCCAAGTGTAAAAAAATTATAAAAAAAATATGACGTGTAATATTTTTAATGACGTGGATATCATTCCGGTCATATTAGTATAATTGTCCCAAAACAACAAGTTACGATGGCTATATTGGTAATAAAACAAGTGTGTATACTAGATGTGTAAATTTTGGAAAGTACGTTTCTATTTAATGGACTTAACCAGACATAAAATATAACACTAGCTGTCAAAATAGAAGAGTATACATATATCTTCTCTGCTATTCCGTACTTATAAAGAGAATGCATAATTTTGAATATTAAAATCTTGAAACTTAAAATGGCTTAAAGTTAAGTAATGTATTTTGTCTACAATACTCCTCAATACCCATTAAACTATTAACTTGCTAAACTTAGTCTATGCATGACAACTTAAAATCATGTTTAATAAATCTCAAAAACTTAAAACACGTTTAATAAATGACGTTAACAAGGACTATTTTTGCAATTTGCTCATCTTTTTGTCTCAAAATTAATGTCAACATTAATCAAGTTGTCTTAAGTGTCAAATACAAATTGAGAAGAACAAGTATGCCGGCCCGCGCTCCGCTGCGGGACGATTGGTGGGCGTCGTTGTTGATAGCGGTGGTCGACGTTAACCTATCAATACGTAAACTTTCAAGTTTATTTCCAGAAGAACACTTTCTTTTGAAAGACTCAGCAAATGAACATTACACAAATAAGACTAATCTGTAAACTACTCACATAAACCTCACAACATCAACAAAAGAACATTGAAAATATTTATAATAAGACATAGAAAACATTCATAATAAGACGTGTACCGATAGAGCCAAATTCAGATATTGGCCTAGCTAGTAATCAAAGAAAGGGTTGTTCTTCAACAACCAATTTGTACTGCTTCTATTCTTAGAAGCCCGGACACTTAACATGATCCTTGTACTCTTTTCGCACCACTTCCAACACAGCTTCTCCATATTGATCACACCATTGCCTAAAAGTCATCCCTGAAGACATTTCATAGATTAGTTTTCAAGATACGGAAAACTATAAGAAAATTTATTGTATTAGTCTGTATGCCGATATATGTACTCAAGTTTCGTTTAGCATGCTACTCTCGCCGGTCACCAAACTGAGTCAAAGTGGTCCACCACTAAAGAAGTTTTGAATTTGTAACAGAACACACTCACTTTGAAAACATGGTCAAAGTGGTCTAACACTTTTATGACCTTATTATGTTTTGAAAAATGAAAAAATAAGTTACTAACAGAAAAATAAGCTGAATATAAGCCCAAATAAGCGGGTTTATGAAATATAAGCTGAAAACATATAAGCTAATAAGCGCATATATAAGCTTATTTTTAGGATGGGGAGCTTATCTTCTTCAGATAATTCTTCATTAGCCATTTTTTGGTTTTTTTCTTAGTTATGAGCTTATTATAACTTAGCCCATGAAAAGATTAAAGAAGCTTAACAAATATGTTTATGAAAACCAATCCGAATAAAATAACCTCACAACCCCGGAAATAAACAAACACCCCCATGTTTAGCATATGAAAAAAATACTTGATAGTCTCATATATGTCAAACAGCAGGCTTATGAGGTTCGGGGTGTTTGTTTCGGCTTATATAGCAGGCTTATTGTAACAATTCGCATTTTCACATCATTTTACGACAATAAACTCTCAACTATTTATTTTAACTTTTTCGCGGTTACTTTTTTCAACTGTTTAATTAAATCGCGTAAACTAAAAATCAACAATCAACGTAAACCGACATCAAACAAATAAAAGTTTACGTCAAATAAGTGTTATATAATTATTACGAAGATAATTTATGACTTTTCACTTTTTATTTTCATTCGTTACGTAAAACGTTTACGTTTCGTAATAAATCGCATTTTTGCATGCATGTAAATCCATAAACCCATCTATACTTCAACAAATACCCACCATTATACTCAATACCAAAATTTTATAAAACTCTTATACATATACATACATACATACCCGGATACATACAAGCATACACCAAGTTAAATACCAAAAATTCCACTATCTAGTAAACTATAATAACCTTTATCCAAGAGTTAAAACTAAAGCTTGAGTGATTTGTCTAGCCACCAAACTCTTCCATTTTGTTCCCACACATGCATGTTGCTCGGCCAAAAACAAGGTAAAGAAGAAGGAAACATGGCATGCCTTTGATTCATCACCTCACTTACACATCAACCATGTCTTTCTTACACACCTAACATTAAACAATTCACAAATCCATGCCCTAAAAACCCAAAACCAACCGTTCTTTTTATTTCTAGTTGATAGTTTCATGAAGTGGTTTTTACCAAGACTTACCCTGTAAATAGAAGGCATAAAGTAAACTCATACACACACTTATCATTTACAAAGAAAAATTAAACTATTTCTCCTTGTTTTCTTAAGCTCACGGCTAAGATTAGGAGCAAAAGAAATTTCATAGTTTTTGTTTAATCAACATTACAAGCATACAAGTATTATTATGGTGGATATCTAAGGTGTATCAAGTGTATTTCAAGGCTTGGGTTTCATTTAAACAAGGGTTTTAGCAAGGAAGAAGTTAGGGTTTTTCAAAAGAACATTAAGGTTTTCTATAAGGATTTCGGGTTGAAGCTTAAGTATAGATTGTGTTTATCATTCTTATTCATTCTCATAAGTTCTAACATCTTTTATAATTAATTCATTTTCATACATATATATTTGTTATATTGTTAATCACCATCTATTATTTATTTTATAAAATTCATAAAATAAAACAAGCATGTTCATAATCGAATGAATACTTAACCATGATGAAATGATGTTTAAAATGTGTTATAATGCAAGAACATATTTTATACAAGTGTTGGTTATTTTATAAAATTAATTGTTAAAAGTTTATTTATATAGTTTTATAAATAAATAATTATTGTGGATATTTTATTTGGACATATTGGACATAAATGGATGAACATAAATTAGAGGACTTAAATTACACTAATAATATGGTATTAGTTAATTTAAAAGGTTGGTACAATATAAAGTTACAAAAACAATTTTTATAAATTGTTTATTCGGACAGTTTGATTAATCTGTAAGAATTTGAATTTTTATAAAATATATACATTTCAAAGTTAAATAGAACATTTTATGACAATTCCGAATATATAAGGAACTTGAAAACGGAGCTATAACGAAGGGGTTATGAATTTTACGAGATTACGATAATTAAATATATAAAAAATGTTTTTATAAAAGTTATTTTATAAAAAATGTGACTGTACAGAAATTTATAAATTCTGTAAATATTTTATTATGTTAGATCATCTCAATAGGAAATCGTGGATATAAAGAACGTTAAAAACGGAATTGAAACGAAAGAGTTATGATTTTTACAAATTATATATAAAAAGTATTTTTATATATAACAGTTTTGATTTTTCTGTTACTATACAGAATTTTATAAATTCTGTGAATATTTTATTTGGATAGAATATCTCGTCATGATTTCGTACATGTAAAAAACACGTAAAACGGAGCTAAAATGAGAAAGTTATGAATTTTTAAAGATTTCAAAAAGTATAAACACTTTTCACAGCCTTTATAAAAGCTGTGAAACTAGTTAATTAACTGCAGAAATCTGGAACTGGGTTTTTGAGGGCCTTTGATCCGATTCGGCCAAAGTGTAAAACTACAAAGTTGTTCGGAACGACATTTTACTTTAACCTTCAAATTTTCATATTTTTTGGGTGTATAGATATTTAATTAGAAATTATAAAGGGCAATATAATTTTTATAAATAATTTTATGCACTTTATACAAAAGTGTATAAAACTATTAGCATTTTAAAAGATGAATTACGAGTGTTTCCGGGTCCGTTTAGGCTATAAAAAACTTAAGAAACAATGTAGTATTAGGCTGCCCACTATCGTTATAGGGCCCGACCTGTACTTTTCGGCGCTACATCAGTTTTCTCTCTACGGCGACCTACAAGCGACCTTTTGCCACTATGAGGCGACCTTAATTTTTTTTAACATCAAATTTAAATTTCATTAATAATAAAAAAACATACATAAATTTCATTAATAATAAAAACATTATATTATAAATTAAAAAAACAATACATAATTATTTAGATAACATAAAAACATGACACTAAAATTAAAAACATTTTTATTCATATAACTTAAACTAATAATCTAAGTTATATCGCTCCTTGATTTCCATCTTCATCTCGAGCAGCTTCTCTTGTTGTATTAGGGGTAAACACGGGTCGATTATTGAATTATAGAATAAGATGTCTCTATCCCGTTTCTCCCTTTTGGCTAATTCAAGCGTTCAACGCTGAATTTCTAGTTTCTCTCTTTTTAGCTGTGCAATTTCTCGAGCCTCGGCCGCCCGGATACTCAACTCCTGATTCTTCAACTCTATATAGGACTGTTGTTGCTCGTCCTTCTTTCCCCATTTTTTTGTTTCATGTTGTAGAACTTGTCGGATACCGAATCAACAAATGAAGAAGATCCACCACGAGAGGAACCAGCTGCTTTCTTCTTGGCCTTTGCTCGGTCACGACCTATTGGTCGGAATTCTTGAGTCTCTTCCAGAGCCTCATCCGCTTCCTCGTTCAAATTAAGACCACCAGATGCTGACCCCGAAGTGGTTTCAGAAGTCTTAGACTTTTTTCGACCTTGAGTTTGGTAAAAATAAGGCATCTCAACGTCTTTCCAACCTATGTGATCTTTCAATATGTTATAACAATGCTCCAACGTAAAATCACCCTTGTAAATCATTTTTTATTCTACACAAGCTTTATGGTACACATCAAGGTCATTTGTACCACTTTCGTGATGAAAATGGTGAAATGAGTGGGTATTTATAGTGTTAAATTATATAAAATTTAAAAATTAAAAAGTTTTTTTTATATAAAAACGAAATTGTCAGACTTTTGGTTCTTTTTAAACCACGACCGTTGTCGTCTGGACGAATGAATTCGTTATCGGTCTCCGGCGACCGACTGCTCGACCGATCAACCACTACGGCGGCGACCGACAGCGACCGAGGTCGACCGAACCGTAGTGGGCAGCCTTACCTATATAAGGTTTATACATGTTTTTAACTTTATAAATACGATTTTATAAAACAATTAAACTATTTATATAATATAATTATATAAATAATAAAACACTAATTCAAGTATTACTAACAAATAATCGATTGTTGGACAAAGATGATATTTTTACAAATACAAATACTTGGACATTCAATTAACATGTACGATTTAAATATCGTTTCAACTTATAAACTAAACAAAACTATTAGATGGTGATATAACTTTATAATATACATTGTTGTATTTATTTTAAATACATCGTACTTATACGACCTATAAATAATTAGGTTGCATTCCGGCTATTCGAGACGATATTCTTTGTTCATTGTTACTACATTCGATAGATTCACTTGAGGTGAGTTTATAGCCACACGTTTTACTCGTTTTGCATATACTTTAACACTTTTTTTGGTGAGAATACATGCGCATTTACAAATTGTTACATACTTGTTTACATACTCATTTACATACACGTTTACAAAATTGTTTACATACTCATTACAAACTCGTTTACATACTTATTTACATATCTCGCGGTGGGATACATCACTTGTTTTCACTTATGGACGCAACAACTTTACTTACATTCAAATGATTACGGATTAGCTTAAGGGGTATGAACTGTTAATTACGATTGGTAGGCGCGAATGTTATAAAATAGATCTATTTGGGTGTGACAACCCCGTTCGGGTGAGTAGTTCTCACTAGTTCGATGGATTGGACTAACAAACGTATATCAAGTCGGAGCATTGAACGACATTTACTTGAACACTTACAGTACCTGAAAAGATTGGCATACATTACAAGTCCAAGCCTCAGTATCATGAACTTAGTGTAATCGTAATCACATCTTCGTGACTATTGTATGTGTTACAATGGTCACACAAACTTTACAAATCTTTGATTTCCACATTCATACTTACATTTTTGTGACTATTATAAGGATTGAAATGACCATACACACTTTATAAACCTTTGATTTCAACATTTATACTTACATTTTTGGGACTATTATAAGGATTGAAATGGTCATACACACTTTACAAACCTTTGAACCAACATTTATACTTACATAAACCTATGAACTCGCCAACTTTATGTTGACACTTTTACGCATGTTTTTTTTCTCAGGTGAATTAGATGCTTGGTTTACTTGATGTGCATTGGAGTCCAAACATTTCAAGATTTCTTTTCAAACGACTCTTTTAGAGGTCGTTCTCTCATATCTTGTGCAATGTACTCATGAAGTAACGCTCTCGGGCATATTTTCGCTGCGACCCAATTTGAGGGTGTTACAGATTGGTATTCACAGCCAAGGTTATAGAGAACTAGGTTGCATAGACTATAACCGTTTTCACAAATATTGCATTACATCAAACTTCTTTATGTGCATACACACTACTATATATATATATATATATATATATATATATATATATATATACGTACCCTACCTTGCGTATATTTTACACTTATTTATATAAGAGTTATTTATATAAATACTAGAACATTTCTTAAGGCAAAGTAATACTATAAGCTCGTATGCCCTAAACATTATCTAAACATTAATTTATCTTATATGATATTTTACCATCATTCATTTATGCCATGATGCATTCCATTTCGTTATGTTTACGTTTCCATCCCTGCCATTAGTGCATATTCATTTTACCATACACCATCTTGCATCACGTTTACCTTCCATACTGCACGCATCTTGCATGGTTTCATATAAAGGTTATTTATATAAACTCTTACTGGTGCATGTTATGGCTGCGCCTACTATTCCCGTCCCTGCTGATTCCTCCGAGGGGAATTTCGGAGATACGATTGACATCGGCGTGGATGTTATCCACCCAGTACCCGTCGCTTCAGTTGTTTTTCCTGCAGCGACCGTTGTGAGGACACTAGCCCAACACGGGGAGGCAATACGGGGCATACATGAGCATTTGCTAGGAGTGCCCATACAGGAGGAGTTGACGGCTTTGAGAGATAGGCTAGATATTGTCGAGGCAGAGAATGCTTCTCTGCGTGCTACGATTAGGACTATGGAGGCAGTCGAGACGGTTATTCGTAACCATGAGAGACTGGATCGCATTGAGATTGAGCGTCAGTTGGCTTCGGTTCAGGAGTCCCACCGTTAGGACCGAGAGGAATTCAAGAAGCTCAAGGAGTTCGTGACCAGTCAGCTCGGACATTGCTTATAGTATTTTGGAGGTTTGTAGTATTAAGAAACCATGTAGTATTTTGGAGGGAAACAATAAAATCAATTATCTATCAAATTAATGTATTATGAAAATGTCAATTTCATTTTAATTTCCTATCTATTTAGACAAGCCACTTACTAAAACACTATAACTTTATAAAACATTGCACTATCACATGATAAACCATTTTACTATCATTGACAAACTATTTCACTAACATTTTATAAAGAACCTTATAATCATTTTACCATCACCTTATAGACTGTCTCATTGTTGATTTACAAAACAATAAACTACATTGCTCTCATCATATAAACTATTATTTTGTACCATTTTGACGAAATGAGCATCGCATCGTTAGCCCTCAAATATACATAGCCTGATCACCTATGTATAATTCAGGAAGGACCATGCCATGCTGAGAGTAGTTACCTTAAAACTTTTGTCAAAATCAATTTACTTATATTCTTGAAGAGCAAATTTGTGTGCGTATTCATAAAACGTGTCTACTTCGGGAAACTAAATAAGTGACCATAGCAACTAGGTAGACCTTTACGCCACCTTACTATAGGAGGTCAACATCATCTCACACCAAATCCTAAAAGTCTTCGTGGTATAAACAAGGAGTTAAAAACATTAAGATAACCAAGTTGGTTAGCGCGTATTAGGAGGATTAAGATAAGTATCTGCACCTCTTCATCAACACCACTCGGAAAGGCAACACAAGCTAAATTTCGGGATGAAATTCTTTTAACACGGGAGACTGTAACAATTCAAATTTTCACATCATTTTACGACAATAAACTCTCAACTATTTATTTTAACTTTTACGCGGTTACTTTTTTTTCAACCGTTTAATCAAATCGCGTAAACTAAAAATCAACAATCTACGTAAACCGACATCAAACAAATAAAATTTTACGTCAAATAAGTGTTATATAATTATTACGAAGATAATTTATGACTTTTCACTTTTTATTTTTATTCGTTACGTAACACGTTTACGTTTCGCAATAAATCACATTTTTGCATGCATGTAAATCCATAAACCCATCTATACTTCAACAAATACCCACCATTATACTCAATACCAAAATTTTATAAAACTCTTATACATGTACATACATACCCGGCTACATACAAGCATACACCAAATTAAATCCCAAAAATTCCACTAACTAGTAAACTATAATAACCTTTATCCAATAGTTAAAACTAAAGCATGAGTGATTTGTCTAGCCACCAAAACTCTTCCATTTTGTTCCCACACATGCATGTTGCTCGGCCAAAAACAAGGGAAAGAAGAAAGAAACATGGCATGCCTTTGATTCATCACCTCACTTACACATCAACCATGTCTTTCTTACACACCTAGCATTAAACAATTCACAAATCTATGCCCTTAAAACCCCAACCAACCGTCCCTTTTTATTTCTAGTTGATGGTTTCATGAAGTGGTTTTTACCAAGACTTACCCTATAAATAGAAGGCATAAAGTGAACTTATACACACACTTATCATTTACAAAGAAAAATCAAACTCTTTCTCCTTGTTTCTCTCTTAAGCTCACGGCTAAGATTAGGAGCAAAAGAAATTTCATAGTTTTTGTTCTAGCAACATTACAAGCATACAAGTATTATTAGGGTGGATATCTAAGGTGTATCATGGGTATTTTAAGGCTTGAGTTTCATTTAAACAAGGGTTTTAGCAAGGAAGAAGTTAGGGTTTTTCAAAGGAAAATTAGGGTTTTCTATAAGGATTTTGGGTTGAAGCTTGGGTATAGATTGTGTTTATCATCCTCATTCATTCTCATAAGGTCTAACATAAACCCTACTCTTTCATAATTAATTCATTTTCATACATATATATTTGTTATATTGTTAATCACCCTAGATATACTAGTATATGAGTTATTGGTGTTGTGCGCACTTTTGTGCCTTGGTCATTCGTTATCTTCAACTTATTATGTGCAGAGAAATCTTAGTTCTCGACCTATTCGTACTTCGTAGCAAATGTGGCAATATTGGTGATCCAATACGATTCCCTGATATTCAAAATCGAATAGCTAGGCGCACTAAGTTATATAAAACTTAGATTCACTTTCACTAAAAAAAGAACAATGGGAGCAACCATCTAGTATTTATTTTATAAAATTTATAAAATAAAATAAGCTTGTTCATAATCGAATGAATACTTAACCATGATGAAATGATGTTTAAAATGTATTAGAATGCAAGAATATATTTTATACAAGTGTTGGTTAATTTATAAAATTAATTGTTAAAAGTTTATTTAAATAGTTTTATAAATAAATAATTATTGTGGATATTTTATTTGGAAATATTGGATATAAATGGATGAAAATAAATTAAAGGACTTAAAGTACACTAATAATATGGTATTAGTTAATTTAAAAGGTTGGTACAAAATAAAGTTACAAAAATAATTTTTATAAATTGTTTATTCGGACAGTCTGATTAATCTGTAACAATTCAAATTTTTATAAAATATATACACTTTAGATTTAAATAGCATCTTTTATGACGATTCCGAATATATAAGGAACTTGAAAAACGAAGCTATAACGAAGGGGTTATGAATTTTACGAGATTACGATAATTAAATATATAAAAAGTGTTTTTATAAAAGTTATTTTATAAAAACTGTGAATGTAAAGAATTTTATAAATTCTTTAAATATTTTATTATGTTAGATCATCTCAATAGGAAACCGTGGATATAAAGCACGTTAAAACCGAAATTGAAACGAAAGAATTATGATTTTTACAAAATATATATAAAAAGTATTTTTATATATAACAGGTTTGATTTTTCTGTTAATGTACAAAATTTTATAAATTCTGTGAATATTTTATTTGGATAGAATTTCTCGTCATGATTCCGTACATGTAAAGAACGCGTAAAACGGAGCCAAAATGATAAAGTTATGAATTTTTAAAGATTTCAAAAAGTATAAACACTTTTCACAGCCTTTATAATAGCCGTGAAACTACTTAATTAACTGCAGAAATCTGGAACTGAGCTTTTGAGGGCCTTCGAGTCCGATTCGGCCAAAGTTGTTCATAATTTGTTCGGAACGACATTTTACTTTAACCTTTAAATTTTCATAATTTTTGAGTGTATAGATATTTAATTAGAAATTATAAAGGGCAAGATAATTTTTATAAATAATTTTCTGCACTTTATACAAAAGTGTAAAAAGCTGTTAGCATTTTAAAAGATGGATTACGAGTGTTTTCGGGTCCGTTTGGGCTATAAAAACCTTAAGAAACAATGTAGTATTACTTATATAAGGTTTATACATGTTTTTAACTTTATGGATATTATTTCATAAAACAATTAAACTATTTATATAATATAATTATATAAATAATAAAACACTAAATCAAGTATTACTAACAAATAATCGATTGTTGGACAAAGATGATATTTTTACAAATACAAATACTTGGACATTCATTTAACAAGTACGATTTAAACATCGTTTCAACTTATAAACAAAACAAAACTATTAGGTGGTGATATAACTTTATAATATACATTGTTGTATTTATTTTAAATACATCGTACTTATACGACCTATAAATAATTAGGTTGCATTCCAACTATTCGTGACGATATTCTTTGTTGATTGTTACTACATTCGATACATTCACTTGAGGTGAGTTTATAACCCCGCGTTTTACTCGTTTTGCATATACTTTAACACTTTTTGGGTGAGAATACATGCGTATTTACAAATTTTTACATACTTGATTTCATAACTTGTTTACATACTCGTTTACATACACGTTTACAAAATTGTTTACATACTCATTACAAACTCGTTTACATGTTCGTTTACAAACTCATTTACATGATTGATTACAAACTCGTTTACATATCTTGCGGTGGGATACATCACTTGTTTTCACTTATGGACGCAACAACTTTACTTTCATTCAAATGATTACGATTAGGCATATAGGCATAAACTATTAAATTCCGATTATGTATATCAAAGATCTATTTGGGACGTGACAACCCCGTTCGGGTGAGTAGCTCTCACTATTTCGACATATTGGAGACTAATGAAGCGTATACCATGACGGAGCATTGAACGCATTTACTTGAACATTTACATGCCTTAAAAGATTAGCATACGTTACAAGTCCAAGCCTAAGTATCATGAACTTAGTGTGATCGTAATCACATCTTCGTAACTATTGTATGTGTTAAAATGGTCACACACACTTTACAAATCTTTGATTTCCACATTCATACTTACATTTTTGTGAGTATTATAAGGATTGAAATGGTCATACACACTTTATAAACCTTTGATTTCAACATTTATACTTACACTTTTGGGACTATTATAAGGATTGAAATGGTCATACACACTTTACAAACCTTTGAACCAACATTTATACTTACATAAACCTATGAACTCACCAACTTTATGCTGACACTTTTAAGCATGTTTTAATATTCTCATAATTAATTAGATGTTTGTGTTAACTTATGATGTGCATTGAGTCCAACAAACATATCAAATTACTTTTTAAACGGACTCTTTTAGAGGTCCGTTCTCTCATATCTTGTTGCAATGTAACGGAATGAGAGAAACGCCTCCCAAACCCGACATAATTCCTTTTTTTCCCTTTCCGCTGCGACCCAATTTGGGGGTGTTACACTTATGAAGTTTTCTCGCTTTTTGACAGACATCAAAAATATTAAATATGAAACGTCACTTACTTCTCTTAATTTATAAAAGATCATCGCACATATATCAGTCATAATAAAAGCCGTAAAGGGGATGGGTTAATGGATCGGGTTTATGGGTCGGAGCAGGTCAAAGGTGGGTTGGGCCAGCTGACATTAAACCAGTCTACTAGCTTTCTTTGACAGTCATTTACTTCATTGGCTACTACTTTATATAATCTAGTTATATCTAACAACAACCGTCGAATCTTTTTTCTACAATATTGGTCTTTAATTTGTCTCTAAAATTTGAATTCGAATAAAAAAGAGAAAAGCAAATGATGTTGGTTATGATTATGAGTTAAAATTTTACCTATGACCATCAACCAACATTTCCGAATAACCACCGTAAGTGATGCTACCGTCCCAAAAGATGCCGTTGTAAGTAAACTCAGGTTGGTCACAGTAGCTCTCCTTGTTGCCCTTGCAGAAATCACACTCCAAACACAATGTGGCTAGACATCCTACCCCAACTCGATCCCCTATCTTGAATCCTTTCACATCGCTCCCAACTTCAGTTATCAACCCTGTTATTTCATGCCTGCATACAACATATTAATCACATCCGTTATAAATCAAAGTGATTATTATGATAATGTAAATCCCTAGTGATATGTGTGACAACATGCCAATCATGTATCAAAAATAAAGTTTCATTTATTCAAAGCAAGACAAACCAGTCCCATAGGTAAGTAAATCACGTGACAGTGTTATCTTCATTAACTAATAGAAAATGAAAACGGTTAAAATCAACACTAAACTGAATATGATACATACATAGATGCCTATGACTATCATATTGTCACCACGACTGTCACATAGCTGTCTTCTGCCTAACCCCATATACTATAAGCATATACTATAAGCAGATTCCATCCTACAAAACCAAAACCCAAAAAACATGGGAAAATCTTAAAGTAACTATTCATTTAATGAGTATTTTCTTATTACGAAGATAAGATTGGCTGAAGTGAACTGCTTAAAATGAAAATGACTTGACATTTAACCCGTTTCTATATTTTTTTACATCTAATTCTACATAATATTTATGAAAAGTGAACACCCATAATAAGGAAATAAACATTTAGATGAGGGTATGCTTATGATTACACATGATTAATGTCTAATTTTCATGTCTGCCGTGTTAATCTCATGAGTTGAAATTTAGACCACTATTAGATAATCTATGATTAAAGACCTTTTTAACAAACTATTGTATTCTACGTATTCATACATACCACATAAAACATCCATATCGTATCTAAAAATGTTACATGAATATTGGTAAAAAAGTTATATATATATAATTGTGTAAGGTTTTAGCAATTTTTGGTGATGGAGAAAAAACAACAGATTAAACAAAGTTGCAGAAAAAAATACATAATGTTACTTTACTCACCTAATGTGATCCAAATACGCTTCTGTCATAATGTGATCCAAACACTCCTTATTCTTAATTTCTAGAGTAGCCTAATCCAAACACACCTTATTCTTATTTATGTAGTAACCTGATATAACACCGCTATATAAAATATGATGGGTCACTTTTTGAATGCTGAAGAAATGGGGCGCTTTAGGAATTCTATAACCATAATACAGTAAAACATGTGCAAACAATTTACTAAGCATAGCCGTGGATATGGCTGTTGTTCGATAAACTAAATGAATACAGTTATATATATAAATTAAAGGGTTGAATACCAACAAAGACATATTTAGATTTTTCAGTATCACCAAATGTTTCGATGAACACACATGCATTATATAACATTTTGCGCAACATATATGTGATAGTCCAAGGAGATTAGAATACTCGGCTCATCATGAAAGACGTAATATGTATCAAGAAAATAGAACATACGGTAGGTGACAAACCTGGGTCTATAATCGGAAGGAAATGCTTGAGGAAAGACACATAAGCATAGCTTGATGCAGATACCGCGGGTAGATTGTAGCGGATATGGGAGTTGAGCAAGAGCATGAGCGGATGTTATCAGCTGAAAATTCTGCAACTATAATAAGAAGATTGGTTGTACGCGGAAAATCAAAGCAAAATCAAACAGAACTTTGAATGACTACCTGTAGCACATCCATTCACCGTAATGCTTTCAATAGCGAATGAAAACTAAAGTGCAACTTATTACCGAGTCCAAAAAGTGCAAGGCAACTTAACTTAGCAACACATTTCACCTGAAGTACATATGCGTTTACCAATATTTATCTTGCAACAAAACAAAAGTACATAAAATCAAACCAAAGTAAAATGTATCCTGCACAAACAAAACAATGGCATAAAAATGACTTTTACACATATTCATCACATATCCTAAATCCTTTTATGAAATTCAAATCCAAAAATAAATTAATACCTTAATTTAATGACTTCATAGATTGTCCGATATTTGGCGAGGCAACTTATAATGGTTGTAGCCATTCCGGATGTGTCCACTCTAATCTAATAAGCAATTAAGATAATCAAACTCTAATCCCCTAAAAATTTCTTATAAGTTTTATCAAAAAGCAATAAGATATCCTAATAAACAATCCCTTTCATCATCATCATTTACCACTAAGCCAACTTATGTTTTTGTATCAATAGATTATCTGACAATAACATTCAGAACCAATACCAAACACCCCAAAAGTTCCGCAAACCAATCATGAGAAATGTATGGGAATAAGAAGAAATTTTAGAGCTAATAACTATACCTTGTAACGATTCGGCATTCTCTTGAGGAAGAAATCATCAGCTATTTTAGGAAGACCACATTCCACAAATAAAAACAAAAATGATTAACCTGAAAACCATGTGAACTGCATCACTTGTGGACAAAAGTTGAATAACAAAACTTATAAACCAACAAATTTATGATCAAATACTTACCTGGTCTACAAAACCAAGCTCTCCCGGACACCACCACATTGAAGGTTTAACTAAACCTAAAGAGAATCTGTTATCAAACTCCATAACCAAACCACAAAAAGAATGACGAATCCTAAAATTTGTGACAAAGAGACTAATTTTGAATGTCTGATTAATGTAAAATTAGGGTAGTATTACCTTATAGTTTTAGAGTTGAAACTGAGATAGTGAAAGCTTCGCCGAAAAACGCAATTCTTCGTCGGAAAACTCAAAGAACTGAGATGTTGATTTGTATGTTATGTATGAACTCACCGGCGGCAATCTTATTGGTTGCTAGAGTTATTGGTGGTTCTAGATTAAGAGTATCTGGATGAAGAGGAAGATAGATGTGGATGAGAGGTGGGTTTTGGTGGGAGGAGTCGTGTGTGTGTGTTTTTTTTATGTTATGTATGCGGTGGATTGGAAAAAAAACACGTGTCCGGGCTAAAGGATAGTGGATCGGGTATGAACTGAATGTTAATTAACACACATTTTGAGTGTGACAATCACTTTTTAGAGTGTGCAAATCATCTCTCATTCCCTTACCCGAGCTCCCCCGATTATTGTATGTTTTGGATAACTAGTAGTTAAGATAAAATAAAATAAATCACAACCTTAATTAAAATGTGATGTCTAGCAAGATTTAGTACTTACATACTATGAATAAAATTAGTTTATCGTGTTTATTTGGTTGGTCGTTAAATTAAATACCTTCTATGGGCAGTGGTGAGCGCAGTTCGGTTTGGCTCGGTTTTAGGTTAAAACAATTTGCTTTCTAGAAACTATTAGGTTTTGGTTTAATCTAGGTTCGGTTTTTCAGTGTTTGGTTTCTTTAGGGTTTGGTTTTCGGTTTCTAATAGATTTGTCGAGGTATGATCTTTCCAAGTTCGAATTTGCAATACATAATAAATTAACACTTTCAAGTTTCAATATAAAAAACACACAATAATAACAATAAAAAACTAATGACAATAAAAAATACTAAAAAAATATTGTTTATGTGTTATAAATTGACACAATGACAATAAAAAACTAATATAACTAAAAATCCTAGAAAAAATGTTTATGTGTTTTAAATAACACCTTCAATAAACAATTTAAACAATAGTGTTTTAAGATTATATGTATTTTTCATTTCATTTTTTGCTAAAACCAAACCAAATCGCAAACTCTTGTTTTTTGAAAACAATTAAAAAAAACTAATGACCATAAAACAAATACTAGAAAATTATTGTTTTATGTGTCATAAATTGACACAATAATAAACACAAAAATCCTAGAAAAAATGTTTATGGGTTTTAAATAACACATTCAACAAGCAACATAAACAATAGTGTTTTAAGATTATATTTATCTTTTCGGTTCGTCTTTTTTTATGTTAAGACCAAATCGAACCGCAAACTCCTGTTTTTTGATAACACGAAAACCAAACCATCGGTTTTTCAAACGATTACTGTTTTTTGGTTTTTTTTCTTGGCTATTTTCGGTTTAAGTTTAGTTCCTCGGATTTCTGCACACGACATAGAGTTGTAAACTGACCGACATAGGAGAGTCCTGTTTGGATTTGATAATCAGTTAACCATTAACACTACTAGTACGCAGCGGATATGGATCATGTTTAGTTCATATAGTTAACACACAATAAATAAACGAAAAAAGAGAAACAAGAGAACATACCCTTGAAGTCAACAACAAATATTATGAAACCAAGTGACTAAATGGTCACCTTTACGAGTGCTCACACAAACACGTCTACCAAGCACGCCCGGATGCTAGTCCAAATTCACGAACAAACCAAACACCAAGTGTAATGCCTTGCTTCGAAAATCAAGTACCAAATCAAGCCCTAGTTGACTGTACCGAAAATCAGAATCAAGAACTAGGGTTACTACTAACTTCGGTTGTACCGAATTTCACCAAAACCAACCAAAAATCACCTATAACGAACCCTAGATGTTTCAAGATGTTGTCCAGCCTAGACAACCTGTAAACCTATACCCTAAACCTGCTGTGAAGGTCGTGGGATCAAATCACACGATAAAAACCTTTTAAGGGCTTACCGAAAATCAAACAGGATGTATTTGGGTGAACCAAAAATGAATAAACCCTAAATAGGGTTATGTATAATCGGCTGAATATTATGGAATGAAGAAGGAGATTATTTTTCTAAGTTGTTGGAGTTGTTATGTCGTATATAATAGCATGGGATAAAGGGGTATTTATACAACTCAAAACAAATCATGATAAGTATGGGAACTAAATATTTTACCCTTATCACAACTTTTGCTATCCTCCTTATCTATTAAAATGCACCTAGACACATTCTAGAATACTCTATGGCCGGCTAATCCTATAAGCATCCATAGAGTTTTGTGTCTTGTCATTTTAGTCCTTCGGTTTACAATTTAGAAACTTACGTAAAGCATAAACGCACTCTATGTGTTTAACGTGTGTGCCCCTAATAGGCTCACACATTTCTAGTCGTACACGGCTAGTCCAACTACCACATTCCATTAGCTCTCACTTGGGAGTTGGAGTAGCAGATAGCACATATACTAACGACGAAAACGTCTAGCAACACTCACATTCGTTTTTAAAACTAGAAATGTCTGAGATCAAGTTTCATAAACATTCTCAGTAGCATGGTTATTTTATCTCTTGCTATAATCATCCCTTTATTCAAATACTATTAAAACCATGGATATGGATCCTAACTCATTCCATATAGTTTAACCATTTAGATTCTCGTTATAGAACTTAATACAGATATACCAAATGTAATCAAAAATCATCTTGCATTACCCTTTGGGTTCGGCCAAACAATTATCTAATTAATTCTGGAGAGGCGCCAATAGTATCATACTACACATCAAGTGGATGAACAAATTCTTTGTTGAATACAAGTGTTGTGAATGCTGCTTCGCATCACTTCCAATAATAGTCTTTATAACTACCTTATTCAGGACAGTGTTTGACATAGAATTAAAAAGTGATATCCACACATACCAGAACTTATTTGTATTCTCAAGTCTAAAGATGACTTAACTAACCATTTTCAAAATTTTACTTATGACAACGGATCCATAAAGTAATTTTCGACGGTTGGGGTGTCCAATACACATCCCTTGTGAGTAACATATGAGTTTGGCGGGAACCATCCATATATTCAAAGAATATAACCAACACTCATATTTGCCTTATGTAACAATACTCCTATATTGTTAACCGACAATGGACATATTTAGAATGAAAAATCATTCAAGGATTTAATATGCAAATATAGGATAAACAATTGTTATATGAATGAAAACAAATACCTCGTATCTTTATTCATCAGAAAATAAAATTGTCTTACAATCCTAATTATCCAAATAACTAATAAACACAGATTTATATGAGACTACTAGCTGGAAGCATTCCAATATTCTTAGTATGTTTTGAATGCTTTGGAAAAGCCAACGCTTTTGTAAATGGATCAACTAAGTTGTCATCTGTGTGAACTTTCTCTAACTTTATGTCATCAAATTCAATAACTTCACGAAGGTAGTGAGCTTTGACACGGAAATGTCTAGCACCTTTAGTGATTCCAGATTCGTTAGCTATGGTAATTGCTCCAGTATTATCACAATACATACTTATGGGTTCTTCAATGGTGGGAACAACACCAAGACCAGAAAAGAATTTTCTAACCCAAACAACTTCCTTAGAAGCATCATAAGCAGCAATATACTCAGCTTCTACAGATGAAGTAGCAAAAATGCTTTGCTTGGCACTCTTCCAATCAACAACACCTCCATTTAAAACGAACACATATTCAGTCTGAGACTTAAGATCATCAACATCCGTCAGATATCCAGCATCAGTGTAGCAGAAAACCTTGAGCTCTTATTTTAGATCACCTTTGTAAATTAGAAACATATCCTTAATATTCCTGAGATACTTCAGAATGTTCTTAACAGTAGTCTAGTGAAGATCACCTGGATTCTGTTGAAATCGGCTTGTTATGTTCTAAGCGAACGCAACATCAGGGCAAGTACATCTCACAACATACATAATAGAACCTACAGCCGAGGCATATGAAACATTTTGCATGCGCTTTAACTCAGCAGGAGTTGAAGCACCTTGTGATTTACTCAATCTAAGCTTTTCTTGCATGGGGATACTTTCACGTTTAGAATTTTCTATGTGATATCGCTTTAAGATTTTTACGATATAAGCACTTTGACACAAACCAATCAACCGTCGTGATCTATCTCTGTAGATCTTAATTCCAAGAATATATGCAGCTTCATTTAAATCTTTCAAAGCAAAACATCTTCCTAGGTAGGATTTTACATCTTTTAACATTGGAATGTTGTTTCCCATGATCAATATGTCATCGACATACAAGATTAGGAAATAACATTACTCCCACTAGCTTTTAGATATACACATGGCTCATCACAATTTTGAGTGAAACCAAATTTCTTTATTTCATCATCAAATCGTTTATTCCATTGCCTTGATGCTTGGTTAAGCCCATAAATGGAACGCTTCAGCTTGCATACTCGGTTTGGATATTTTGGATTGACAAAACCTTCAGGTTGCTCCATGTAAACCTCTTCA
>BQNB010068295.1:0-33891 GCA_026074375.1 Tanacetum coccineum
GCAGAGTGTTCTTCATCTCCAATCTTAACCAACAATTTTATTTTCCTTATTGGCCATATTATTTCACCATTGAATCCAATCAAAGGGGTAGTGGCTGGTATCAATTGTTTTCTAATTTTCGGACGGAGTCGGTTAAAGCAATGTTCATACAAAATTTTGAAGGCTGATCCGCCGTCCACATACATACGGTGTACCCAGTGGCCTCCTATTTCCGCCTCTATGATCATTGGACCTTCCGCTCCTTCATTGGAAAAAAGATTTTTGGATTAGGAGAAAAATTCTGTGTAATCCTTTGTCTAGCCACCCTTTCCCAAGGGTGAACCATTAGGATAGCTAACGTTTTATCCTTCCCGGAAGTTTATCCTTTCTTTGTCACCTTAGGTTGTTCCTTCCCGTTGTTTTGTTTAACTTCCTTAATCAAATGTGACAGCTTTCCCGCTTTTAGCATTTCCCCAATCTACTTCTTCAGGTGCATACATTCGTCCGCGTTATGTCCTACTTCACCATGAAACTCGCAAAATTTTACATGGTTCCGTTTCTTAACAAGGGTTGTCATTGATGGCGGAGCTTTGAATTTTCCTTTTTTTAAAGCGAAAATTTCTTTGGGGGTTTTTGTGAGTAGGGAGAACCGATCCTGCTTCCTTTCTGACCTTTTGTTGGTTCTGGTAGTCTCCTTTTTTGAAGTTTTGCTTTTGGTTAGCTTCTTGCTGTTTCCATGATGAGAATGGCTTCTTCCGTTCACAGTTAGAGGCTGCTACCTCCCCTCGGAGGAATGCTGTAGTTACTCTCATCATTTCGTCTACTGACTTTAGAATTTTGTCATATAGTCGCTTGATTAGTTCGGGGTTAGTAATCCTGTGCATGAATCCGAAGATTTTCATGCATTCTGGAGCTCCCTTCACGTCCCTGCACTCAAGTTTGTCCCTCCGCACGAATTCTTTGGTAGATTCCCCGTCTTTCTGCCTGATGTTGTGGATTTTGACCAGGTCTTTAATGCATTTCTTCTGCTGGAGGTAGTTTTCTAAAAATGCTTTCTTTAAGTCATCATAACTGTTAATTATTTATTTGGGAAGATCATCAAACCATACTCTGGCATTTCCAGTAAGTGTGGAATTGAACATGTGA
Organism: Tanacetum coccineum; assembly: GCA_026074375.1. NCBI lineage: Eukaryota > Viridiplantae > Streptophyta > Magnoliopsida > Asterales > Asteraceae > Tanacetum > Tanacetum coccineum. Next base: position 1,126 of record BQNB010068295.1, read on the forward strand.
CACCATGTTGGCATTGCCCATCGTTCCGTCTTGGCAGCGAAATGGAAAATCTATAAGTGATCTTCTGGGTCTTCGCTTCCGTCATATGTCTTGATGTGACTAGGCATTCGGGTCTTTGGGAAGTCAAAGTAGTGGATCCAAGGAGTGAAAGGATCTGTTTCTTCACATACCCATGGTTGGGATAGATCGTCCTCAATGCTCGACTTTTGCCTTTTTAATTTTGACTTCTAGTGACCTCCCGCGCTGCCTTCACTTTCTGACAACTCCTCCGTTCTTCTTGAGGATGCTCTCTTGGTATAACGCCTCTCGGAAGCGGACTTCGTTTCTCTCGAACGAGAGTTTTGGTGGCAACTTTTAGTGTTTCTGCGGCTACTGTGGTGTGACCGACACCTTGAGTCGTCTGAGTGTACGGATACACTCTTCCCCTTGTCTCTGAGCATGTAGAACACACCTTTTTCCAACCTTTTAAACACTGCTTTTCTTTCCGGACCCTTTTTCTTAAGAGATTCGGGGCAGTCACGCCTTGGCTCCAGACTTCCAGATCTGCTGCGGACATATCTTGGTCCGAGCCTTTCCTTGCGGCCCCTTCTTTTGATGGGTGTTCCCGACTCAGAATGACGTGAGGTTTCCTCAAAATTGAGATGGGCTTTTACTGCTTTAAGTTTTTCATGTTGCACCTTCTTCTGGTGTATTTTCTTAGCTATAATTGGCAGAATCTGATGGTAGTTCCTGTCACATTATTCCCACAGGGCTTCATCGGAAATAAGCCTGCCCGAATCCTGCAGAACTGGCTCTTTCCCTAGCGTATTCCTCACGACGGACGTGGGCTGGCTAAGGGGAGTTTGTTCGTTAGTGCTCATGGCGAGTATTTTAGAAAACGCGGTTGTATTCGCTTACCCACGGATGGCGCCAACTTGTTAGTACAAAATAGGTAATGGGGTAAAAGGGTGGATCTGGGAGGTTGTTGGGTCAGGCCCAAGGATGAGATCTTGTACTAAATCAAGTAATGAAATGATTCCCTGCCCAATGAAAGGTAAACCGTTAATCTTACCGTGAGGACGAACCCTACGATTGGACTCTGGCGTAAGAGTAAGTAAACATATTTGTCAGAAAATGTCAGAGTATATGTGTGTATAATGTGGTCAGAAAATCATACCTTGTAGGGTGTCAGAGTACCCCTTTTTATAGGTGAGCCAAATATTAGGTTTTCTAAATATCTCGCTTATTTCTGTTAGTGGGCCGAAGTGGGACCCTTGTCAGGTAAGGATCCGCTTATAATCGTGTCTTGCGGACTTGGTCTTGTTTAGCAGACTTCCGCTTATCTTGCGGAAGCATCCTATGGAAGCTTTCAGTCCGTCTTGCTGTCTCCGGACCATATCCAGTTGGTTTGGGCTTAGTTTTGGTCCATTGTGTTTTGCGATTGCTTTGTTGGGCTTGGGCCCATGTACAACTTACTTAGTCCAGGCCCGGAGGCCTGTTATACGTATTATACGTCATCACAAGCTTTATCTCACACCCACATGTAAATTTAAATCGAAGTATGTGCTTATTTCTTTTCACTTTTCCCATGCTTCATGTTCCTAATAAAAACCCTTACTGATTTATGCTAGGTCTTTCAATTTTAAGATGGAGAAGAAGGCGTGGCAAAAGAAGGCAAAAATCAAGTATGTAAGTTTATATTTTTAGGGGTTTGATGTGATTATGGATTATATAAATGAGTTTAGCATGTTTTTAGATTAATACAATTCGCTTTTGGAACAGTTTACCTACACATTATGATAATAAACCAGCCCCGCCGCAATGCGCGGTCTTCGATCGACCTCGTTCTCTACATTTCCTATTGTGTGGAAAAAGCACGTGTGTCAAATTAATCACGACATAATGTGTGGACAATCTTTGTACTTGTATGCGCTAATAAACGTGAATAGTTATGTATGGCACATAAATTTTTGAGTAAACTACAAAATACATGTTACGCCTTTGGTTTAGGATAACTATCATAGTTTATTATGTTTAGTAATGTCTTTGTGTTAAGAAAGTTAAAAAGTCAATGTTTATCTTTAAGTCAAGTCAAATGTCATAATAGCCCATAATAGGTCATAATAGCCCATAATAGGCCTATGACCTATATAGCTATTATAAATACTCTTGTAGTCTTTTCTTATAATCAATCAATCAAGTTAAAGATCAAAACAAATCTCTAATCTTCTCTTCTCTTTTCTGACGGAGCTCTGCAAGGGTCGTATCAATACATCAATGTGGTTTGTACTTTCTCACACAATACATCCATGTCAGAAACTTTTGGCAGTTTACATCTTTCGTTAGACAAACGTTAGACATAATACATCCATGAGGACGAACGATGCAAATTTTTTTTCCATTATCTTCTGACAAGAGATGCATTTTGCAGCAACCGGAAATTTTACCACAGGGATGTATTTTACAAATATTTTTTATTTTTCTATATTTTTTAATTTTTAATTTTTTTTAATTTTTAATTTTTTTTAATTTTTTTTTCATTATTATTATTTATTATTTTTTATATTTATTTATTTTTAATTTTTATTATTATTATCATTATTATTATTATTTATTATTAGTATTTATTATTATTATTATTATTATTATTATTACTATCGCCGTTTTTGTACGTTTTCTCACGTTTTCATACGTTTGTATTATCCTTTTTATACGTTTTTAACGTTTTTGTACGTTTTGTTACGTTTTCATCTGTTTTTATCGATTTTTATCAGTTTTGTGGGTTTTTCTGGTTTTGTATGTTTTACATTTTTGTACATTGTTTTTCTGTTTTTGTACGTTTGTCGTATGTTTTAATACGTTTTTATACTTGTTAATACATTTCGTTTTTCTAGGTTTTTGTAAGGGTGAAAACGTACAAAAACGGATAAAAACGAAAAAACGGATAAAAACGTACAAAAGCGAAAAAATTCAGAAAAAAATGTACTAAAACGGATGCAAAAGTATAAAAACGTTCTTATACAAATCCGTACAAAAACGTAGAAAAACGAAATGTATCAAAAAGTATAAAAACGTATTAAAACATATGAAAACGTACAAAAACGGAAAACCAATGTACAAAAACGTAAAAAAAAGGCAAAACGTACAAAAACATAAAAACCCACATAAACTGATAAAAATCGATAAAAACGGATGAAAACATATAGAAACGTACAAAAACGTTAAAAACGTGAGAAATATACAAAAATGGCAATAGTAATAATAATAATAATAATAATAAAAGATAAAAAATATTTAAAAAATAAAAATAAAAAATAATAAAATAATAATAATAAATAAATAAATAAATATAGAAAAATTTAAAATTCTCAAAAAAATTAATTTTTGTTTAAAAAAAATTCAAAAAAATTGAAAAAATAAAAATATTTGCAAAATACATCCATGTGGTAAACTTTTCGATTTCTGCAAAATACATCCCTCGTTAGAAGATAACGAAAATTTTTTTGCATCGTTCGTCCTCAAGGATATATTATGCCTAACGTTTGCCTAACGAATGATGTAAACTTCCAAAAGTTTCTAACATGGATGTATTGTGTGAGAAAGTGCAAATCACATGGATGTATTTTGCAGTTTACTCTAAATTTTTTCTTATTCCAAGTCCTAACTAATATTACATCCGTCCCAAAATAAGTGTTTAGTTTGACTTTCGAAGTCAAAATGGTTCGACTGTGACCTTACGTATTTTTGTGTCATATAATAATTAATGCAAAATATATGAATGGATTGAGTTTTAAGTGTATTTTTCATTAGTATAATTTTCATCAAGTAATACTAGCAGGGTACCCACGCGATGCGGCGGTGGGTACCCTGTAATCAAAATTTTGGCGAGTAATATTTTTTGATCACATGTTTTTTTGTGTTAACGACTTTACGCATGATGAAAATTTTAGGGAATAACTTTATCGCACACTATTTCATATTAAAATGTCAAGTACATGTGAGCATTGAAAGATATCTGTAATAAAAACGGTAGTGAGCAATGAAGTAGGCCAAATTCTGAACTCATATCTTATTTGTAAGTAAAAAAATCATAATGGCACAATATATATCATGTTAAAATTGTTGTCATGTGCTGTGATTTATTGGTTCGTAATTATGAGCAAAAGATTATAAGAATGTTTTATTTATTGTTTGTGTGGTACGTAGTGCCCATTTTAAATCTTAATTTATGTAACTTGCAAAAACTTGAATGGAGTAGCAGTTTGTGAATTATATCTTTCAAAACAGTGACTTAAACAAAAAAGTTTGTGAATAGTATCTTTGAAAAGAAAAAAAATCAGTTTTTTGCATTTTTAGTTTTTAATTTCGATAATGATATCATTGACGAAACACTGAATTATAAAATTCATTTGTGCAAATATCACTTTAATATTATTTTTTGGACTTCAATGGCATAAAGTTTAATTATTTTTAAACATATTTTGATTAAATTAGTAGTGGGATGATAATAATGATAACATTCAATTCAAATTTTAAAATTAACGTGCTATATTACCTTGTACAATGTGCATATAAGTGTGTATTACTTAAATTTAAGAAATTTTTAGTAATTAATAAAAGAGAGAAGTACTATAAGCTTTATAAGTTGTATTAGTTAGAATTAAGTTTTGTGCATTTAAGAGTTGTACCATAACCTTTAAAATTTGTATTACTTAAAATTTTGTATGCATTTAATGAATAGGGAAGTGCCTTTTTACTTTATATGTGGTATAGATATAGATGTATTTTTCATTTTGAAAGTATTTTAAAAATAACATTAATATAGTATTTAATACTTATCTAAGGGTCCGTTTGGTTTGTCAAAGGATTTGGATTTTGATGAGGATTAGAATTTGGGTTTTGTGTAAGTTTAAAAAAATATAAGAGAGAGAAAATATATAAATGATATAATATTATTATTTTAAAAATATATAAAAGAAAAATAATTAAGTTTATTATTATAAAATAAATTGTAAATAAGAATATGTGAATGAGATTAAAAGAAGGCCCATTATTTTTGATAGAGGACAAAAAATGTAACTGATTTTTTTTTAAAGGAGGGCATTTACATTGGATTTGAGTATGGTAAATTATTTGGCATCAAAGCCAATTTTGTGGGCCCAGTATTTCAACCAAATGTCAGATTTTATAATCCAAATCCAAAGTCAAGCAAAAACAGGCAATCAAACGGACCCTAATTACTTATATCTGTAACATATGCTTTATAACATGTATTAAATAAAATTAAGTTTAAGAGTAGATTAAATATTTGTACCATAAACTATATAACATGTAATACTTAAAATTTAGAAAAATGATTGTAATGTTTAATTGACTTGTACAATAAGCTTTTAAACTTGTATTACTTAAATATTTAATGAAGAAAGAGATACAATTTCTTTTATATGTAGTATAGATACAATAAAAAATATATTTAAGAGGGAAGTGCAAAAATCATCCATGTGATTTGCTAAAAAATCGTCTCACGTCACTCGTCAATACTTCGCCCAAAAATCATCCATCCGTTAGTAAATTGAGGCACCATACGTCCCTGGGGACAAACGATGCAAATTTTTTTTCCGTTAAATCCTAGCAAAGGTCTTAAAAGAGGGTATTGTTGTCTTTTTGCTGTAACAGGAATGTATGGTGAACCTTTGCTTTAAAAAAATTATTTTTAAAATTTTTAGTCTTTAAAAAAAATTACATTATTATTCGTCAAAAAATTTAAAATTTTTTTACAAAATTTTAGAAAAAAAATTCACACTTTTCAAAATCTTTTTTTTTGTACTTTTTAAATTTAAAAAAAATTATTTTTTACATTATTATTCGTGAAAAATTTAAATTTAAATAAAAAACTTTTATAAAAAATTTCGTACTTTTTAAAATCTTAATTTTAACAAAAAAAATATTTTTTTTAAATATTTTTTTGTTACGAATAAATTTTTTTTTTAAAGTTAAGAAAAAATTAAAACATTTTTACTTTTTTCTTCGTATTTTTTTTAAAATTATTTAAAAAATTAAATTAATTTTTTTAGAATTTTTTAAACGGTTTTATACATTTTTAAGTTTTCTTACGAAAAAATTATTTTTTTTTCAAAAGTTAAAAAAGAAAATTTAAAATTTTTAAAAAAAGTAGAAGGTACGAATAATAAATTTTTTCACTAATAATAACGTAAAAAATAAATTTTTTTAATTCAAAAAGTACAAAAAAAATGTAATGTTGTAAAAAAAATTAAGATTTTAAAAAGTGCGAATTTTTTTTAAAAAAATTTTAAACTTTTTACGAATAATAATGTAAAAAAATACCTTTTTAAAAAAAAATTAAAAAACAAAAAATTAAAAGCAAAAGTTCACCATACATCCCTGTGGCAGCAAAAAGATAACAATGTCCTCCTTTAAGACCTTCTTTATTACTTAACGGAATTTTTTTTGCATTGTTCGTCCTCAGGGACGTATGGTGCCTCAATTTACTAACGGAGGGATGATTTTTAGACGAATTATTGACGAGTGACGTGAGACGGTTTTTTGACAAACCACAGAGATGATTTTTGCACTTCCCTCAATATTTAAAGTTAAAGTTGAATCAATTTGATTATGAAAAATCAAACTGAAAACTTATTTTAAAATGAAGGAAGTATAAAATAACTAAATAAGACTTAAGAGACTAAAAAAACCTAACTAATTAACAAGTTACCACAAAAACCTAACTAAACGAATTGGTCTTAAATAGCTTTTTGTCAATATCTATTTGGGTACTATTAGACCATCTAATTATATTCTCTATATTCGTAAAACATATATGCAGAGATATTCAGTGGATTGTTCGGGTTGTTCGGTTTAGTTAGTTTCGTTAAATATTTTTTTTGAGTAAAACTGAACCGAATCGAATTCAAATTGGATTAAACCGAACCAAATAACCAAAAAACAAATACCATAACCAAATAACTCAAATTACATAATTTTAATCATTTATTCATTTATCTTATTTTTAGCACCATAAAAATTTTCAAGAAAAATATTTAATTTATACTATGAGTCAACACCATTTACATCACATATAACCAATTCACGACACCAATAACCTGATGCCCCTTATTTGTTTGATGCCTTGGGCCGTCGCCAAGTTCGCTCACTCCTAGGGCCGACCCTGAGGATGGGGGAGGCATAGCACCCGCTAGCCACCCTATCCCCTCCGCCCCTGACAACACCATTTACATCACATATAACCAATTCACGACACCAATAGCCTGATGCCCCCTATTTGTTTGATGCCTTGGGCCGTCGTCAAGTTCGCTCACCCCTAGGGCCGACCCTGAGGTTGGGGGAGGCCTAGCACCCGCTAGCCACCCTATCCCCTCCGCCCCTGACTATGAAAGAGTTGTAATATGTTTTTTTATATAAAGAAAAATCAGTTTTAATAAGTGTGTGGGAGTATCTTGTGCCGTATATTTGTGTATATTTGGGTGGTGATGTTGTTTGTGTTATTACACTATTTTGATGGTGATGCTGGTTGAGGAGAGAAAAGCTGACGCATCGCTAAGTCGACGGCGCCGATAAAAGTCACTATTACCACGAGTCTTATAAATGTACCAAACTTGTACACACTTAGAACTATAATAAAATGAGTTCTTTTTTTCGTTTATCAAAGCTGGTACAAAAAAGCTGCAGAATTAACAAACAATTGAGGGAATTGCATATATACCCACTAAAACTTGAGTATTTGCATATATACCCAAAACACAAGTTTTCAATGCATGATGTACAACGCAAGTTAAGCATGTTTTGTGTATATATGCAAATATGAAACTTTTAGTGGATATATATGCAATTGACCCACCAATTTTGCTCTTGTGAAACCCAACTATGCTATAAACCGATGACAAATTACCGTAAAGAGACAACTTCTTATCCAAAATCATATAGTTGCCAAATTGTAGAAAGTCAACTGAATGAATTATTGTCTCTATTAACTTGTTACTACTCAAAACCAAACGAATTATTGTGAATATGATATTGTCAACTCTCTTATTGGTTTAGACATAGAAAAATAGTGTTTATGTATGCCTTTCACCCGTAGAGTTTAAATGGTTTTTTGTCAATCTTCTTGGATATATTACATGTCGAAAGCTTTTGAATTATTGGACAAGTCTTTTCGTGTAATTTTAAAGGCTGAGGACCTTGATGCATGAGATTCATTTATGGAATAGGTTTAAACATATGGGGTTACTCTCATATATTTATGTTGTTCATTTTATTGATGATTAATAGGGGATTTTAATGTTGCAGCTTGTAAAATTATAATGTTAAGGATGATTAGTTGGGTGGTTAGACTTGATCATTTAAAACAGCAGCCAAGGTACGATTAGTGTGGGTATTAATGTGGTTTCAAAATATCTGTGTATTGATATGAATCAAATAATATTATTACTTACTTATATTAGCTTCTTATTTCTAAAGCTAACAACTTGTAGTTCATTAGACACCTTAGCGGTGTTTCAAAACTTCACAGATGGTGATATCATTGTTTCAGGGAGTGAACAATTTGAGATGGGTTTCTTTAGCCCAGGCAGGTCGAAGTATCGATATCTGGGGATATGGGTTAAGAACACGTCACCTCATACAGTTGTATGGGTTGCTAACCGGGAAACACCACTTATCTCGACAACTTGGGCATGCTCAAATTGGACAACCAAGGGATTTTGTCTGTTGTTAATAGTAGTCTATTCCGCATCTGGTCATCAAACTCCTCGATATCCAGCGCAAATGTGATTAATCCCATAGCACAACTCTTGGATAGTGGCAATTTAGTAATTAAGGAAGGAAAGAATGTCGTTTGGCAAAGTTTTGATTACCCGGGAGATACCTTCATAGCAGGAATGAAGTTGGGTAAGGACCTCATAACAGGAAGAGAGATGTTCCTGACAGCATGGACAAGTGCAGATGATCCATCCCCAGGTGAGTATACACTCAGATATTCAATGAATAAGGGTGAATATATACAAGTATATATTTGGAAACATTCTGTTATTGATTCAAGGATCGGCCCATATAATGGCCTTATCTTTGCGGGCTTACCAAACTATAAGCCTAACCCAGCTTATGTCTACAGATTGTTTGATTGAACAATGATAAGATGATGTATTGCATGTATACATCTAACAGCACTACATTCGCGTCAAGGTCAATAGCAACTCCGAGTGGAAAGTTTGAGACTTGGCAGCTAAATATGCACAGCAAAGAATGGATGCAGGATCTCATCTTGCCCATGGATTATTGTGACAACTATGGACTATGTGGGCTCTTTGGAAGCTGTAATACTGCCACTTTTTCCATGTTGTCTGCTTGAAAGGATTTGAACTAAAAATCCCAGATGGATCAGGTCCCCCCCCTCCCAGACGCCCCCCTGGTAATTGGACTAGTGGATGTATACGGAGCACAGACTTGGACTGTGGGCCCAGAGAGGGATTTTTAAAGTTTCCAGATATGAAATTGCCAGACACGCAGAATGCTATCTTTAATGGCAACATGAGTCTCCAGGAATGTGAGGTAGCTTGCAAGGATAATTGCTCTTGTGTTGCTTATGCAAATCCGAATGTGGCTCCAGGTGGAGTTGGATGCTTGCGATGGTTTGATTATTTGATTGATGTCCGCGTGTACCCACAAAACGGACAAGATCTTTATGTTAGACTGGCTTCCTCTGAATTATTAGGTAAGCAATAATGCATTTCTTATTGATGTAACTACAAAAATTTGTTATATTATGTTGCTCAGTTTCGTTTTCATAATTAAGCATGCTACTTTTAGCGTTATATTAAAAAAATTTGGAGCTGCGTTGGTTTGTTTTGTTGTGAATGCTTTTAAGCTTGATCTTTTAGTTGTTCCAAGATTATGTCAATGTAGCTAAAACCATACTGATTATCATGACTCGTTTAATGAAGGCCATACAGCCTCCCAATCTAGCTTCAACAGAAATTTAGGACTACTCAGCATGGTCATATCAATTTCAACAGCGGTGATTCTTATGTTTTCCGTGGCATATTCATGTAAAAAGAAAAAGAAAACGCCTCAACTGAAACAAAGAGGTAATTTAAAAAGGAGTTATATGCTTTTATGAACAAAAGAGTAGCAATTATCCTTACAATATACAGTTTGTATGTATACGAATTATGGCAGAATCATGTATTTAATAGAATCTGAATGGTATTATTGCAGGAAACAGGTCTTCGTTTGGTAAAAAGACTGCAAGTGTTCAGATGGAAGATCTTGATGACGCTCCTCTGCTTTAGTTCTACATAGAATAGCTGCGGCTACAGATAATTTTAGCATCAAACAATAAATAAGAGAAGGTGGCCTTCGTCTGTTTTTCAAGGTAACTTGTTGATACTGAACATGATAAGTCAAGTTGAGAGATCAGATCCTGAATTAAATGTTAGGAGCGTGGCATAACTCTCCAAACATACAGCCAACTTGTCTAACGTACAATGTTGTTTTTAGTTTATTAGCATTTGGGTCTTCGCATTATAAACTGTAACCTTGACATTTTAGGGTGTGCTGGAAGATGGACGACACGTAGCTGTTAAGCGGCTGGCAGAAACATCACAGCAAGGGCTTGATGAATTTAAGAATGAAGTCATTTGTATTGCCAAATTACAGCACCGGAATCTGGTGAAGCTTTTCGGATTTCTGCATTCACAAAAATGATATGTTCCTTGAATATGGAATAAATGGCTAACAAAAGCCTTGGACACATTTTTATTTGGTTTGGTGCTACATCTAATTGACCTTTACCTATTCATATTTTATGTTGTAAATAATGTTGTGAATTTATTGCAAATAATTTTAACACTCACTGACTGCTCAATTTGTTACATTTCTACAGATGAAAACAGAAGTTCGATGCTTGACTGGCCTCACCGCTTTAATATTATCAATGGGATGGCTCGAGGTATTTTATATCTACATCAAGATTCCCGCATTCAGATCATCCACAGAGATCTAAAGGCAGGTAATATTTTGTTGGATGCTGATATGAACCCAAAAATCACTGACTTTGGCCTTGCTAGAAAGTTTGTAGGCTCCGATAGTGCTGCTAAGACCAAAAAAGTGGTGGGAACATAGTAAGAATCTGAAACCAGGTTCTATTAGATTAAACTTGCTTCTGTTATTCTAACTTACATTTCTTAGTCATTTAACCTTACCGCAGTGGCTATATCTCTCCCGAGTATGCAGTACATGGGAATTTCTCTATAAAGTCAGATGTGTTTAGCTTTGGTGTTTTGACTCTAGAGATAGTGAGTGGTAAGAAAAACAGAGGATTCACTCATGAAGATCACAGTGACAACCTTCTTGGACATGTACTTCAATTTAAACTCGAACCATAACTAGTACTTTTTTGTTATACAAAACCGTTCGTCTATAATTATCACTATGTTTGGTCTTATTCAGGCATGGAGACTTTACAAAGAAAACAGGTCCATTGAAATCATGTGTCCGTCTTTACACGACTCCTGTGTTGCTTCTGAAGTAGTAAGATCAATTCAAGTCGGGCTACTATGTGTGCAAAATAGTGCAAAAGATAGGCCAACAATGATGTCAGTGGTTCTGATGCTGGTGAGTGGAGGAGTGTTACCTAAACCCAAACAGCCTGCTTTCTACACTGGAGAGAGCCATAGTGAAGGCCAGTCTGTGTTGTCAGTTGATGAACGCATGATAACACAATTGCATGCTCGATAGGGCAATTTTGAAACAAGTATTTTTATCTATATTATAATGTGAAACCCATTAAAAATTAAGATAAAGAGGTGCAATTTTGACCATCCATCCCATTTTTGAGAATCACATCATAAAGTGACATGTGTCACTTTTTGATTAAAAAATCACATTTATTTTCAAATTGAAATATCTTTTTATATATTTAATTTTATTTTGATCTAATTTCATCATATTTTTTAAAATTTTATGCTCTTTAATTCAACATCATTTTGATATATTTTTATAACTTTTTTACATTTTAATGGGTTTATTTTATGTTGATTTATATTTTTTACAATTTTAATCTTAATTAAATATAAACTTGATACGTTAAAACTATATACTTTCGGAGAGAGTGTTGTCTTTTTACATGCGACAATGAGTTGATATGGTGTTGCGGGAAAGCTACGAAAAACCCAAACGAACACATACATTCAAAGTGTTGTGAACGAAATTACTAAGCGGGTAGAAAATTGCATAAAGAGTTGCGTTAGTAAAGTTTTTATTGCCGCCGCTATGCGCGCGTAACCAACTAGTAATAATAATAATAATAATAATAATAATAATAATAATAATAATAATAATAATAATAATCAGAAATTTTCAAACCACGAGGACGAAGTTTACCATTTGACAAAACCACAGGGACGATTTTTGAAACGTACTCAAATAATAATAATAATAATAATAATAATATGAAAAGACAAAAATACCCTTCAAGTTAACGGTCAATCTAACGAAAATATTGGTGAAGGGACCAAACTCGTAATGTGTCAAAACCGTAATGACATGACCTGATGAAAAAAAGCACAAGGACCAAATCCGTTAGACCCATGGACGATTTATGTAATTCTCTCTATGTTTTAAATATTTTGTATTGGTTATAACACGAGTCAAGGGTATTGCTAGCTTTTTTTTTGAACGGCATTTTCATTAGAAAATACTAACTAGCAAGGAGCTAGAGTGAATACAAAGCAACATCCCATACCCTGTAACAAGCTATCTAAACTAAAACTAAATTAAAAGCCTATACCTATAACCATCCAAGAGAGACATAAGAAAACAAAGACAAATCCAAGTGTGAATTACACAGCGGACTTGAAACACAACCACGAGATTATACCCACAAAATCAAGAAGCATCGAGAGACACAACTTTAAGCCTAAAGCCATAGATGGAGAATAAAACCGAGAAACTCCATAAAGCAGATTAGGGATTATAGATAGATAACTCGCCTCCACCATTTATGAAACAAGAACCACATGAGATTTGTACCCCGACCATTTTCATATATCTGCGAAGAACTTGCACCATCAACATTTATGAAGTGAAATTCATGATTGCACAATGTTATCACCAATGGTTTGTCTAACCATGTCTTCTTTCCCAATCATATTGAATCCAAGGAGAGAGTCGACTTCAATAGTTTTTAACACTTCATCATCAATATCTTTATTGGTAGTACTTTTGGATATGGAGTTCAAAAGCCAATTGTTACAACGTTGGATGTTTGATTCATTGTCAGAGATCGATGTGTCAAGTGAGGATGTGGGTTTGGTGACTGCATCACTGGTGCTGTTTTTTTTCTTGGCATTTCGAATGTTTATGCCTATAAAAGGATGAATGAGTTTAAGCGACACAATTTTATTGTTCTTTTTGGAGGTGCCCTATTTTGTAGAGGAATGAAGCGGGTTTTGGTTTTGTAGTGGGCTATGTGTTGGGGAGTGATGAGAGTTGGGTTTTTGGGTTTTGTTATGTCTTGGAATTTTGTTGGACGTGGTTGTTTTAAATGTGACGGGCATAAGAGAAAGTGGGCTTTGGGTGGAAAGGTCAACCGTAGGTATGATAGGGGATAGATTTAACATAACATTCACATGAGGTCAAAGTATGTCTGAAATCTCTATTTTCAAGAGAGTCAGGAACATGTTTGTCCAAGATACCTTGTGTGCAAGGTGACCTTTCCTCAATATGGGTGTCGGGACAAAGTGCAAGAAAAGTAACCATATTACAGCTTCCACTTTGGGGGGAGATTTGAATTTCGCCTTCAACCTTAATATTTGAATTTTTCAGTATCAATCCTGTAAATTTTTCATTTTGAATATTATCAGGTTTAGAACTTTGTGGAGAATTAATATCCTTAGAATCTCCTACGTCATTCTGAATCCAACCCCCGCCTCCTTAAATCTCATTCACTTCATCCATAAAGAGGTTGCAATCTGAGCCATCATCGTAAAAGTCGTCGCCATCCTCTTCACTGTGGACATCTTCTTTACCGAAGGAGTCATCATTACTCGACGTGCAGTCTTCATCCAATTCTGTATCAGTCGACTTTTCATCAGAAAGTACTTCATCACATCCCCCCATGATTTCCTTTATACGAACACAAAAGTGTACATCATCAACCGGCATGTTATGTTGGATAACCTCCATGCACTTTGTGCGGATGCAAACTTTTCCGGCGACGAGGTTGTTAGAGTTTTTGTTACAAGTTTCAGGAAAGATGACTTCGCCCCAAGTGCCAGCAATATGCCTGAAAGCCGCTTCGTGCCACGCATGATGTGGTAGGCCCTCAATAGAAATCCATGCCAAGCGGTTTTGGAGATGAAAATTTTTTCCCCAGGGTATTAGGTTTTTGAAGCGTGCTTTTAGTGTTAAGTTTGAAACGAGGTTATGGAGGGGTATGTTTATGGGGGGTTGGATAAATACGTTTAAACCGCCTAAATATTTGATTCTGGTGTTGAGAAAGCCATCCTCATTGCAAATAGTATTCAAGTTAGGAAGGGGTTAGGCAGAAAACATTCACCAATTAAGCGAGTGGGTGGATGTGATTAAGATCTGGGCAAGAATGATAATAATAGGTATGGGTGGATTTCTGGTTGGGCATTACCAATTAGAACACTATCAATAAGTTTTTGTGTTTGTGAAGGTTGGTAGTTGTTGAAGGTGCAAAGGAGTTGTGGTAGGTTGACGGGCAGGGTTGGTGTCAACATGATTGTTGGTCTTACCATGTTGGAATCGAGCAATGTTCCCTTTTAAATGGTGTGTGCCGATAACGATAGAGTTAAGAGTATGTTTCGAAAGATTTTAGGTTTTTGAACATTGATGAATCTTAGCAAACCTGAAAAGCTTACCCCATTGATAGTTGGTTTTTTGCAGACAATGAGTACATCGTTATCCTTCCATATTTTTAGCTAAAGTCTTCTCACAAAGCACGTCCTCGCCTCAGTCCCGGTGGAAAATCAAGTGAAGAAGTAGGAAGTGATGATGTGTTGGAGTTCCATACCCCTTCGTTTGTTGTCACCCAATGGTTGTTTCTGTTGTGGGTTTAGGGTAGAGAGTTAGATGGGAAGAAAATTCTCTCACCATTAGATGACTCTAAAACTCTGCACTTGAAGAGCAGTACTACTAAGCTGGGTATCTGTATTGCTAGCTACTTTATTTGTTTTTATTGGCCGAAACCCATGCCAACGTGTAATCCACAAACCCGCCAACAATGACAGTTAAAAAGTGACGGTTACAAAGACAGTTACATAACTGTTTTTCAATTTTTTTTACCAAGGGTCGCGACTCTTCACTCGCACCCTTTCATGTAATATAAATAAGCAACATTTGTAAACATTCAGAGATGATGACAGATTCAGATTTATAAAACTTTACATTTCTGGTATTTTTTATATTAACATATTAGAAATTCGATCCAACATTTGGCATCAGAGCTTTTGGTTGATTAAACCAAATCATCATATACCATTGTCAACTGTGTTCCGGTTTCGAATCAAGAACACAATCGGAAAAATATAACCTCGAAAATCAAAGGAGTCATCTCAAAAACGGATGAAACTCAAAAATCATCAAAAGAGGAACAAACACACCTCTTTGAAGAATCGATAATCGAACCCGTTTGAATCATCATTTGATTCACATTTATCCAAAACGCCCAAAATCGAAGGACGTTAAAAGATCTCATTTTTGTTGCGAAACCCTAATTTCGCACAAACCAAATCAGGGAATCCGTAGTTACGAACACAAGAAGAAGAAGAGCGATTACAATCGCCATCTCAGTCGGCGGATAAAGAACCACCAGACAAAAGAAGCAGAAAGAACAAAACCCCAAGGAGACAACTCACAAAGGGAGCAGACTGAGACTACGGGCCGGAAACTCAAAAAGGGGCGGATAAATAAAAGGGGACACACACAACTAGGGTTATTAACCCTAAGAGGTTATTACAAAAAACCCCTCCACTTTTCATCTTTCTATATAATCATTTTCTATATAGATATTTAGTTTTAGGCATTTACAAAAGTTACCCTATAACTTTAAATTAGTAACTTTTCCTAAAACCCGAAGATAGAAATATAGTAGTCTAGAAATTACACTGCTTACTATATTCAGAGAATAATTTTTAAGGAGTAATTAACCTTAGGTTACTCATTTTAGAATATAAAATCCCCAAGGATAGTTTTTTTGAAGAAAACTAGTCCCCGTTAAGATTGATAACCTGTAAGGCACAAAACCAGAGTACTCACCACAAAATCCGACACACTTAGTGTTAGGTATTTTATTTTTGGAGATTTTATTTAATATCCTAGAGATATGACGAAAGAAAGTGGAGATATTTCGAAAAAGAAAATAAGTACTACGAGTACACCCTAATTCCAATGTCCAATTTTAAAACCCTCAAATTACTCATTATGGGCAATTCGAATGCAAATCATTCTAGAAGCGAATGGTTTATGGGAAATGATAGAACCTAATGACAAAACCCAAAAAGACAACAAAAAAGACAAAACTGCTATCACATTCCTTTACCAAGCCTTACCAGAAGAACAATTGCTTCAAATCACAAAACACAAAACCGCGAAAGCCATATGGGATGCCTTAAAAACTAGACACACAAGAGAAGAAAGAGTCCAACAAGTAAGGTTGCAAACACTCAAATCCGAATTTGAGATGTTACACATGAAGGAAGATGAGAACATCGACACCTTCACCGCAAAATTAAAAACCATAGTAAACAAAGCAGCTAGTCTAGGGCATACAATGGAAGATGAAACACTAGTGCGTAAACTATTAAATGTTATACCCGATAGGTATCTGCTAATAGTTTGCGCCAATATAGCAATACTCGGACCCTAGAGAAATGACCGTTAGAATAAGCAATTGGTAGACTTAGGACTTAAAGAAGAAAGAATTAAGTATAAGAAAAGGCAAACAAGTGACAATCAAGAGAAATTGATGTACACATCAACATGAGAAAAAGGAAAGTATTTTAGAGGATAGACGTAGAAAACATAAATTCTCTACAAGGAAAAAACCATTAGAAAATTTTAAGGAAGAGAGGAAAGATAAGAAAACTCTCATAAAAAAATTATAATAGAGATAACTTCAAGAAATCAAGTTATGATACTAGCAAATTACAATGCTACAAATGCAAGAAGATAGGGCACATTGCACCTAAATGTCCTCAAAGGACAAAACCAAACGAGCAATCTAACCTCGTTGAAGAAGATTTAGAACCACCTTACTAATGGCAATATTAAATATGAAAACACAAAGGTCACGCTACATGAAGAAATGTAGGATATAAAGAGACAAATATGGATAGTCCTATGGTACTTAGACAACGGAGCAGTAATCGACATTACTGGAGTGAAGAACACTTCAAATAGTTAGGTATAAGAAGTAGTGGAAAAAGTAAGATTCAAAGATGGTATCAAACATAGAGATCAAAGGTAAAATGTTTTAATTCTAATAGAATGTGATGATGAAAAGAAAAGAATCATATCACTATTCGTATATTATATTCCTGACGATTAAAAAGTAACTTATTTGAGGCCTGTGGACAATTCACACGAAAATTGGTTAGTAAAGTCGTAATGGAAACGAACAAATTACACTATGATATGATAACAAAATCTTTCATAAAAGTTACACTACATAGAAACCGACTATATAAGGCAAATCTGAGGATAGGTACACCTGTCTGCTTACTAGCAAACTTAAAGGAAGATACATGGTTATGGCACGCAAGACTAGGGCACCTCAACTTTGAGTCACTAAGATCAATGGCTCAAAGAGATTTAGTTCATGGAATACCTTCCATTAAACATACAACACAAGTTTGTGATGTTTGTTTAATTGGTAAACATAGTAGAGCGCCATTCCCAAAAAAGGCAAAAGCTAGATCTACCTCACCTTTAGATTCAGTATATGGAGATTTATGTGGACCAATCACACCACCAACACCTTCTGAAAAGAAATACATATTGTTGTTAGTAGACGATTACTCAAGATATATGTGGGCGTATTTCCTAAAATCGAAAGAACCAAGCCTTTGATAATACTTTCAAGGAATACAAAATCGATAGAAAATAATGAGTTAAGAACAACTTGAAGATGTAGAGAATGGATCAAGGAGGTGATTCACAACAAATAATTACACTCAATACCAGTAAGGAAAACGGTAAACCGTCAACTTACCGCATCTTACTCACCGCAACAAAATGGAGTAGTCGAAAGAAGAAATAGGACAATCATGTCCACAACAAGATGTATGATAAAAGAAACGAACATGCTACAAAATTTTTGGGCTGAAGCTGTTAGACACGCCGTATACATCCTAAATAGTGTCCCTACAAAAGCACTAGAAGATATTACTCCATATGAAGCAATTAAACAAAGAAAACCAAACTTAGAGAATCTAAGAGTTTTTTTTTCGGCTGCATTACATATTCAAAGAGTACCATCAACAACTCTGACAAAGTTAGAATGATAGAAAGCACTAAAATGTATACTTATGAAATGAACAAGATCACAAGCTTATTCGATTATTTGATCCAACAACACAAAGGAATTTGTGTAAGTAGAGATGTGAAGTTTAAGAAGAATGAAACTAAGGATGATTGGAATATTACATGAGTTAACTCATTAACGACAAGCCTGATATGACTGATTTCAAAATAGGAAATCATAAGTCACAAAGAAATCATAATTATGAAACTCAACCAATTGCAGACGATAATAGTTTCCAAACAAAGATGGATGAAATTATCATCACCAACAAGAGACTCTCCCTTACATTCTCAAACACCTCACACACCATCAACACAATCATCATAAGTAAATTCCCAACTCACACCTAACGCCTTAACACAATCATACTATCAAAGTGATAATGACTCAATTCAAATCATAAATTCACCATCACACTTTGATCACACACCGTTGAGAGGTTTTAGAACACTAAATGACCTATACGAGAACACCGAGGAATTACTATTAGCTAAAGATAAACCCAAGAACTACAAGGAAGCATCAAGCGATCAAAAATGGATTAAAGCAATGAAGGTCGAGTTAGATTCCATCAATAGAAACAACACATGGAAACTAACTACTATACCCAAAGGACATAAAGCAATAGGCTTATAATGGGTATTCAAGACCAAGAGAGATGCTAATGGAAACATAATCAAGCATAAAGCAAGATTAGTAGCAAAAGGCTACATACAAGAGCATGACATAGACTTTGAAGAAGTCTTCGCATCTGTAGCAAGAATGGAAACAATCCGACTATTACTTGCCATAGCTGCTAACAATAAATGGGAAGTACATCACCTTGACGTAAAATTTGCATTTCTACATGGAGAATTAAAAGAAAAAGTGTACGTCACACAACACTAAGGATTCATAAAGAGACAGAGACCAAAGAAAAAGTCAAAATAGTGCTTAGAAAACCCTATACGGACTAAGACAAGCACGCACGTGCATGGAACATAGAAGTTAGACAAGCACTTCTTGAAGTCATTAGATTTCAAGAAATGTACTAAGCAAGCTTAATCCTACACTCAAGATTTCAAGAGGACTCAAGCACGTAGCGTGGGTGAATAGGTATGTCTTGAGGTAGAATGACGATCGTTAATCACACCACGCACACCAAAGAAGGAAATCGACAAGTTTAAAAAAAAGCTCAAATGGAAGAAAAAATTCGAAAATGAGTGAAACTGGAATTATTAGCCCTAACTATCTTGAATAGAAGTCCACACAAACTATGGTACAATCACAATAAGGCGATCCGCATACGCAAACAAAATCCTAAAGGAAGCTGGAATGATAGACTACAACGAGACATTGATACCAATGGATCCAGGAACAAGACTAACGAAGATTACAGAAGGAACAATGGTCAATTCAACCGAATATCAAAGCTTAATTGAATGCTTAAGATATCTGCTTCACACAAGACCCAACTTAAGTTATTCTGTAGGATTACTTAGTCGTTTTATGCAAGAACCATGAGAGCAACATATGAAGGCTATAAGACAAGTACTACGCTATGTAAACGGAACGAAGGATTATGGAATCACCTACAAGCATAACAGAGGAAACAAGATACATGGATACATCGACAGTAGCTACGGAGTCAACACTCAAGAAGGAAAAGGAACTACCGGCATAATAGATTCTACTATGGGAATCCACCAGCTCGATACACAAAAAACAAGCCACTGTAGCACTATCATCATTGAATCAGAATTCATCGCAGCACAGCAACACAAGCAATAATGTAAGAGACTACTAAGCAAATTAACACATTCTCAAGGAAGAAAAAGATACAAACCAAGTTGACAACAAGTCCAGCTATAAAACACTAATGAAGAAAAAACCCCGTATTCATGAATGAAGCAAACCATTGACACGAAGTACCCACATCATTAGACAAGCGTTGAAAAAAAAACATACAGTCGAATTCATAAATGGAGAATACCAAAAAGCGGACATACTTACAAAAGCACTCCCGAAGATCAAATTCTTAACCATGAGACAACTCATCAGATTAAAAGACCTACGTCACAGCGTTTGTGATTAAGGGGGAGAATATTGGGCCGAAACCCATCCAACCGGGTAATCACAAACCCGCCAACAATGGCAGTTACAAAGTGACGGTTACAAGTTTTTTTACCAAGGGACGCGACTGTTACTCGCACCCTTTCATGTAGTATAAATATGTAACGATTTGTAAACATTGAGAGATGATGACAGATTCAGATTTATAAAACTTTACATTTCTGGTATATTTTGATTAACAAATTAGAAATTCGATCCAACATTTTTCTGTTGGAAACGAATCAACGATGATGAACACCCCATAGTTTTCAAAATTTCAATAACAAAATAATTGATATGCCCCAAAAAAACACGAGCTATACTAACTTAAACTAGTAACAAGACGAGGTTTCCCTTGTTCCAAGTTATCCAAAAAGAGCGAGTACCCATCTCTACACGACTAATTGACGTATTGTTTCCGTAACCATTTTCGCACCCAACTCTAAACAATAAAAAACATATTTTTGTAAAATAAAATATTAGAAACAAATTAATGGGGTGGTGTTTTTAAGAATATTTGGTGGCTTATGAGCATATGACTTCACCTTAATTTAGATAAGCTCATATTTTCTGACTTATATTCGAGACTTATTCTTTTCAATAGTTAACATGAAGTATGAAACACACACGCTTAGATGACATGTTGCCTTTGGTTACTTGTGTATACATGCAAAATTCAAAAATGAAAATTCTAACGGATGTGGTGACTACTAGATATTTTAGATCAACCCTGAAACTTGATATAAAACTTTATAATTTTAATTCAATTACGGGAATAACCAATCCACCATATGATTTGATATCTTGGCAAAGACAAGATTTCAGTCCACAACCCCTTATTATGTCATTACATGTCTTTCTCCTCCCGTTCTCTACTCTCATGAAAATCTCTTCCAAGTAGTGTATTGTCCATGTGAACTGTTTAAGAATTATTAAACTATGTCAGTCGAAACATAGAGGTTTAGAGTAGCCAAATCTTGCATTGATCATCAAAGAGAGAAACGAAAATTTGTTAGATTTTTGGTAATTAAGTCAGGCTATAGTTATGTATGGGTATAGTGTCAGGGTTCAATTGCTAAATTTATATAAATAACCTAACTCTGGAATCTTGACCAAGCATAAGCGTATATGAGTAAATAGCATGGCCTCTGAAAGCTATGTATTTAGGACACACAAAACTAATCTCCTCGTATCTAATTAACTATACAAGTTAGCTTTAGTGATCTTCTTGATCCCTTAGCTGACATATAAAGCGGCTTTGCATCCTCGAAATGACAATCGATGTGCTAATGTTATGTGTCTCTTCGCTGGTCTCCCGGCCACTTAAATAAATAATCGTTTCATAGTGTTTTTTTTTTGGAACAATGAATTTTAGTGGTGTCTGGGGCGGAATATTAAAAAATTTTAGTTCTCCGCAGGGTGATCTTCCCGACAAATTGCGCCCATCCAATTTTAAATATAACCGGAACTTTGGTAATCAATAGTAGATCCAAAAGATAAACGATTAATGAGCACATATTTGGTATTGATTATTGTTTTGTGGAAAAAACATGGAAAACTTTCTATCCCACATAGGTTAAAGAAAAGAAATGATTCTACATTAATAACCAAATGAGAATACACAAACAAGTAGTGTTAGAATATAGTATGAAGCTTACTTAAAGGCTTGTTTTTCGCAGTTAAAGCACGGACAAAAACAATTTCTTGACAGGAAACTTCATATAAAGTCTTATATTTTTGGAAATGCAATTTAAATATATCATCGTTATCTTCGAACAAAGTTTTTCACCTATGTTTATCTCTTCCCGATCTCCTACTCTCATGAACACGATCCCATTATCTTATACTATTTGGAAATGCATTTAATATATCATCGGTTGATCTTCGAACAAAGTTTCACCTATTGTTTATCTTCCGATCTCCTACTCTCATGACACTTCCATTATCATATTGTTTATCAAAGCATATCATCGAGTGACATGACTCATCGACCTGTTAGTTGTTCTGAAAAGCTAACTTAATTTAGCGCCACCCCATCAGAATCTAATCAACTATACAAGTGTAGCTTTAATTGATCTTCTTGACCCCTTATATGTACTTATAACGGGGCTTTGCAACCTCGAAAAGACAATGAAAGTGCTTAGTTTGTTGTTTGGTGTTAGTTTTATCATTTTATGTTTTGAGTCATGGAGATTATGGTATTTAATTGGTCATAACAATAAGGCCATGACACGATGTGGGTGTAACTAAGTAACTAAGAATGTCATGGGTAAGAAACTCTCTAGCTGGATATTTGGTAGAATTTATTTTTCTTTCTGATACGATAAAAATTCCTATTCTCCATGAGAAATTAATATGACTAAAACAATATATATCCAAGACTAGAATTCAAATTACACAACAAAAAATTGTATAGCTAAAAAAACGATAGTTTTTTATGTCAGAGATTCAAAGTCGTCACGCATAACAGGCATGATCATAAGTAAAGAGCAAGTCTAGGTAACTTACTAGTAGTAATTTTGTGATGAAAATCAAAAGAATTTTCTATCCCACATAGGTTAAAGAGAAGAAATGATCCTAGATACTATACCAAATTGTATACACATCATACATGTCAAACAAAAACATAAACAAAGAACAACGACGAGAACTTGCTATGAAGGCTAATATTTTTTTGTAGAAATGCTTTTTGAATGTTGATTCTCAATTTAGTGTTATAGTGGATATGTTTGTGTGAAATAATTCAGTAAAATAATTGCTATGCTTGAATGTAGCATTTCACCATTTAATGTTAAATTGACTGTAATGTTGAGTGACATAATTCAGTAAAATAATTGCCTAGAATTAAATTCCAATCACGTCGGTATGATTCTCGAACAAGACAGTTAGGAATCAAAATTGTTTTGGGTACATCAAACCAAAATGTATAGCACATTAAAACATGTTAGAACTAGTATGAAGACTTCCGTTTATGTCATTGTTATGTTGTAATGTCTTACCTATTAAGATTAAATATAAGTGAAATCACATCTGTTGTATTCTTTAACAATAGTCTTAACATGTCTTTTCTCATTCTGTTTCTTTACTCTTCATGGAACTTTTAATATGTTTGACAACAATGAAATCTATGTATGTGGGTGAAAAGTATCGCCAATTTAGTGTGGTGTCAATGAACTTTTAAGATTTTTAAGTAGATAATGAACATAACCTTTTTGTAAGCCTAAATCTCGAATTGTCATTAAAGAGAGAGACAAAATTTGTTCTATCTAATAAAATCTGACCAATGCATGGAAGTAATATTCATTGAGTGACAATGATCAATGACAACCTATAACGACACCAATTAAAAGAACGAGCCACGCCATCCTCAAACAAAGATGACTGGCGAGGAGGATCCAAATCGAATATAGTTTTGTTGCGAAAAGTCCAAATAAGCCACCATGAAATGTAACAAACTCCTTCAAGAAGATGCTTATATGTTTTGAATGAAAGAAGGAGATTCAAGAGCCAATATAAAACCAAACCACATATGACGACACTCCATAAACGAAATATCCCACCAAAGATTAATCTACGAAAGACATCTTCTGCAATGTAGACAAATAAAGAAGGTGTGGTTCATGATTCAAAACTGCCTTGCACACAGATAGGAACAGAAAATAGAATCAATAATTTTACCACTCTATGTTTAGCCTAGTAGTAAGCAATCCTAACTTGTCACTTTACAAGCAAGAATAATTAACTTAATAGCACACCGTAATCCAACTGTTTTCAGTCCGAGTACTCTCCGTTAAAATACGTGTATCGATGATTTCTTCTAAATTAAGCCAACAAAACTCACGCAAACCCTCAATGTCACACCCCACTATCCACATATCAGCCCATATTGATACCATCAATGTTTGTCAATAAAGCGTTAAATTGAGTCTGCTCAATACCCTCCCTTGGACTCTACGAAAGAGTAGATCCATCATGGGGAGAATTACAGAGAGCTTCACTGCAAACAGGGTCTTTTTGCATGAATACCAGGGTGAGGCGCATATTTTGATGCGATAAACCGCGCGGGAGAGGATAAAGGCGACCTCATCCCTCCAAACAATCCCCCAAAACAAAGTATCATTAACTCTTTGCCTATTTTTTCTGAATGAAACCGCTCAATCAATTCCATCCTTGATGCTGATAATGATTCGCCAATCATGAACTATATCAAACCAAATTGAAGGATGATGATATGTAGCAATCGAACCTAGTTTACCGTCATTTCCATGAATTCCTTTTATGAACTTCGCCCGTAGCGATGCAATTTGAGTACGAAAATGCCATACCTACTTAAACAGTATGGCTCTATTAAGAGCAAAGAAACTCGACACGCCTA
This sequence comes from Tanacetum coccineum, assembly GCA_026074375.1. Lineage (NCBI taxonomy): Eukaryota > Viridiplantae > Streptophyta > Magnoliopsida > Asterales > Asteraceae > Tanacetum > Tanacetum coccineum. Next base: position 26,154 of record BQNB010068295.1, read on the forward strand.
ATCCTCCTTTTTCTATAGACCCCAAAACTTTATTCCATTTCACCCATATCGGCTTCCTCTCATTATTTTCTATCCCAGGAAGAGTGACAAACGAATGTTTTTCCAAACTATTGAAGAAACTTTCTTGGGGACTTTAGAATAAAGATATTATATAGGGGAAATCGCACCTAGACCGATTTGAGAAGCGAAGTCTCCCACCTATGGAAAGATGTTTTTCATCTTCCATTTGATAGCCGAGATCGACCTTCTTCCTTAACCTCGTCCAAGCTGTATCCGAGACATCTAACCCCAAACCGACAAATCCTAAATAAATAAAAAGAGCTTAAGGTGCACAACCTATCTTAGTAGACGCAGCCTATTCGATTATATTGAAACTTTGGTATTGATTATTGTTTTTGAGTGAAAACAATAGAGAACTATCTCCACATTAGGTTTAAATGAGAAGAAATGATTACGGATAATATACATATATGTAAGCACATCACATAGTGTAGAGAGTTTGTATGAGCGCTTTCGTATTTGGTCTTTGCTATTTATTAAGCAAACATACAAGACAAAAGATAGGACGAAAACTTTGAAAAGATTGCTTAATATTTGTGGAAATGATTTTGAATGTCCATGTCACAAATTATAAGTATAGTAGACTAGATTATAAATGTCCGCACACGCACGAGCTTAATGCTAATTTTGTTCTGATAAGGAAATTGTTTTATATATTTTAAAACTGATTATTTTTTACCCCTTTTATGTTTAGTGTTTTTTTTTTTTGTATATACAAATAAAGAACACGACAAAAAGTAGTTATACGTTTTATTCAAAAAGTAATTGGATAAGAGATTGTGGTTGTGTCACTCAAACATTCATATATTTGTAGTAATATTCTACGATTTTGAAGTTGGCAACTATGTGCTAAAATGAAATAAAGAAGACAAATTACTCACTTTCCAAACACTCAAAATTGGCCACATAATAAACTTAGGGGCTGTTTCTTTTTTTTTCCTGGTTGGAACAAGGTGTCTTTTTACATAATGGTGTCTGTTTGGTGTTTGTCCTAAATACACAAACTGTGTTTCTTTTTGTTTCTTAATAACAAATATTAATAAAGTACATCACCATTTAAAAAAATTTCTAACTGGTATATTTTCATCATCAAATATCAGTTTTCTTGAGTGGTTCTAAGATCCTCCGTCTTGTATTTTTATAAACAAACCCATGAAAAAAAAACAATAAAGTTTTCTTATAAACAAACTCATGAAAAAGATCTAATCAACATACCACATTACATAGATCTAAAAGTTACAGATCCGATCTTGGATTTTTAACTACTAACCTAAACACTTAAAAAAAGAATAAAAAAGTAATTGGTATTCATCTTCTTCATACCCATAACTCCACCATTAAAGACAATTGAAGCTTTTAGTTAAATGAATGAAAGTGAAGTAAATAATAAAACCTTGAGGGTATTGATATTCGTGTGAAGTAAACATTGAAGGGAAGAAGTAGATAAGTGAAGGAGAAGGCAACTGGCATCGTTGGGGTGAGCACCAGCGGTGGGAACAATTTACTGGTGGTGGTGAGATGTTGAAGGACCAATGATAAGTCTTGAACATTGATATGATTGAAAAGAAAGAGAATAAGTGAAGGAGATGAGTTTTTGATGACTTTTTAAGTCTTTGAATGATCTTGTATGCAAAGGAGATAAGTTTTTACACCCATCCATATTAAGGATTTCACTTTGAAATAAGCAAAAAGTAAACAAGGCAAAATTCTGTTTGAGAAAGAAACTGTTAGCTAAAGGCCCATTAAGCAAAAAATAAACAGCCCCTTAATTAACCATGTAAGTATACTAAATTTTGATTTAATGCCCATATACAACAACTTCTGCAAATTGGGTAATGAATTAATTATTGTTTCCCACAACATGATTCAATACGTGTTCCTAGGCAACAATTATTCCATTTTGACCCATGTACAAGACAACGTCCACAATCAAAAATCACAATTAATTTTATTACAATAAACTAAAATTAACAACATATCAAACATTATGACATGTTAACAGTTTTTTTAACATACGTGTAGATTTTACCAGGATAAAATCAAGTACCAAAGCATATTTGACATTCCTTTTTTGCTCAAAATTGAAACTGTTTTTATATCAGATACCGAATCCATAAACGATTTTAAGCGTACTCTTTTGGGGACAAAATACAATATAAACGCAATCAACGACAAGAAAAACAACCCGTAGCCACAAACCTAATATATTCAAACAATCATTAACGATCAAAAACAAATTGTGATAACCACTCTATGTACCGAATATCATGTACGTTACAATCCCCTTTTCGACCCATGACATTAACACTTCCATAACTTCAGGATGCACACCACCCGCATCATGTATCACAATATGCTACTTTTCCCCACACATCTTAACATGATAAGCTAACCATTCCCAAATGCTTTGGACACTTAATTTTCCGTATCATGGGGAGCCACAATACAAATAATCATACTTCGACTCCTCGGTATACAGCAAAACATTAACTACCTGTGGATTCGGTAATAGCGTTTTGATGGGATGCATGAATACAATAGTACTACCAACATAAACAAAACCCGGTGGATTCTTGAAAAGCGGATTTTGTTGGGATGACTTGCTTTAGCCAATATAAGTTAGTACCGAGAAACATAACAAACACTTGTTTTATTTTGTAAAGTGAAGCAGAAAAAATATTTACTGTTCCTATCTTGTAATCTACACAATAAATCAAGTTTTACCACGATCTGACAAATAAAAAGTGATGTCACTGCGTCGGAATACTCAAACAAACATAAAATCACACACGTGCATGGTGGATCGGAAAACCATTACCTTTTTTAGTCAAGCACAGACATGGATGCGAATACTGAATCGAGTCTTTAAACTCCATACCAAGATAATTCACTAAAATTCTATAATACGGTTTATATAAGAAAGGGCACCACTGCCATTTGTAAAACTAACGCCTTCTATGAGGGTATTCAGGATTGCTTTAATTTTTAACAGACATCAATAAAAAAACTAAGCCATCACAACTATCCTATCATGCCCAAAAGATAACCATTTGAAAAACTAATGCCCTCTATGACTGTAATAGGACTGCATTCTTTTTTCAGATGTAATAAAAATGCAGAATAAAACAAAGATGAAAAGAAAACCCGGTGAGAATAGTTTGGCTTTTATTGAAATGAGAAACTGGAAAAACTGTGATGAATTCAGGGAATAAAAAACTGGCATTAGAAATTGAGTTTATATAAAGTTAAAATCGGTTTTAGTTGGGCGTTTTAGAATTAGAAATACAAAATAAACTGTATTGTATTAAGAAGTCTGGAGTTCTTTTCTATAAATTTACAGTCCTAATCAACACTATGAAAAAAAGTATTAAAAAAAACGAAACAAACATTTAACCTTTGAAGCTTTGTTGTTTCATGCATCACACACAACCTATAATCATAATGCATCTTCATACGTACAGCTGCAGCACCAAATATCACAAACCTAAAAGAATTAAAGAAAACAAATTGTTACGTTTATAGCATCAAAAGCCTGGTGAAGATTTCTTTTGGCAATTACGTTTAGCAGCATCACTTAGCAGTTAACACTCTCTCAGTGGTTTCCATGAAAATTTGCGACAACGCCCACTTGGTAATTTCTAGCATTAGAGCGAGATTTTGATTTTCCCCTTCAAAGGATTTGATGGGAGACTAATACCCATCTTGTCTGAATGGAGTTGAAGACATGCCATTGCCATCTAACAATGTAATTACGAGTAAGCAGTATACATATTATAAAAAAAAGGTGCGACTGACATTGAAGAGCCGATACTGCTCTCTTTCTTTTGTCGGTCCCGTTTATTGAACATACACCATTGGCTCACAAAGAAGTGTACGCAACAAAATGAAACCAAAAACATCGATAAAAACAGCAAAAAAAGATGAATTTCCATAAAATTGCAACATACTTTGTCCAAAGGAAACATTATAAAAATCTTCTATCATGGTTTCAGCGAAATAACCCAAGAGGTTCTGAATGCCGCATCAGGTGGTATTTTCCTCTATAAAACACCAAATCAAGCTTATCAGCTTCTCGAAGATAAAGTATTACTCAAGCTCGACTGGGCTAAAAATCAAAAAACCAAATTATCTCTTAAGAAAACTGTTGCTTTTGCCGATGAAGGCAACAGTAATTCTGATACTGATAAAATTATGGCCCGAATAGATGTCATGACTCTGAAAATGGATGCTCAGTACAAAAAACTCGAGTCAAATGCTAAAAAAACAAAACCTAATCGTGATGAGGATGACATACCTACGTCCCATGAAGAAGAAGCCATATTCATGCAAACTTTCTGTAAGACTCGTTTTTACAATGATTACCGCGACCGAGACTTAAATCGCGATAATTGGCGTTCAAGCAGACGAAATGATTATAATCGAGACAACTACCGATCCAATACCGATGATAAACCGTACGATCTTCAGAAACAACGATTTCATGAAATCTCAACAATCAACCAATGCTTTTGTCAAAGAAACGTTCATGGATCTCAAAACCCAACTCAAAACCATAGCCAAAAAGCATCAAGCTTCAATCCAAAATCTTGAGACTAAGTTTGACAGACTCGCTGACAAGCAATCTGGTAGACCTTCTGGATCTCTTCCAAGTAACACTCAACCAAACCCAAAAGGACACAACTCCAAAGCCTATCAACCACCACAATCTCGCAATGAGCATGTAAATGCCGTATTCACAAGAAGTGGTAAATCTTATAACCCACTAGTTAACCCAAACGATCAACAAAACAATTCTGAAACTCAATTTTGATAGTGATGATGAAGAAGACGAACCTACACCACAACCAAAAACTCAAAATCCAAAACAAACCAAAGAAACTCCAATGCCTAAAGCATAGAAACCAAAAATTCCATATCCTCAACGTCTAAGGAAAGAAAAAATGGAGGCCCAATATGGAAAATTCCTTGACATGATCCGCGCTGTCCGAATCAACGTACCTCTTATCGACGTCTTAGCTGGAATGCCTAACTATGGAAAATTTCTCAAGGAACTAATCAGCAACAAACACAAGATCGAACAAATTTCTGCCACTTTCTTAGGCAATAAAAGTTCAGCAATGATCCAAAATAAAGTTCCACCAAAACTAGGAGACCCCAGAAGTTTTCTTATTCCATGTAATTTTAACAAAACTTTCTCTTGCAATGCCTTAGCTGACCTTGGTGCTAGCATTAACCTTATGTCATATTCATTATACGCAAAACTATCTCTTAAAACTCTTAAACCTACCAAAATGAGCGTAAGATTAGCCGATAAATCATTCCAATACCCTGTTGGAATAGCTGAAAATATGCTCGTTGAAGTTGGTAAATTCACCTTTTCTGCTGATTTCGTCATTCTCGAAATGGAAGAAGATAGTAAAGTTCCCCTCATTTTGGGACGACCATTTCTTCATAATGCTGATGCAGTTATTCGAGTTAAACAGAAACAAATCAACCTTGGAGTTGGAACTAAACGAATGATTTTTAATATCGATTCCGCAATGAAGCATTCTTAGTCGAACGATGATACCTGTTTCAGTATCGATTTTATCGATGAAATCCTAGAAGAAGACTTTGATGCTCTTCTAAATAAAGGTAGTAAAATCCTCCATTATATCAAAGGAACCCTTTTCGAAAAAGAAATCCTTGCTGAATTCGATGAATTCCATAGCAATGACTACTGATGAAAACTCCGACTCTGAATCCGAAACCGAAGATCCACCATTCGAAAAAATCACCATCAACACAGACTATAAAATCAAGACATCCCTTGAAGAACCTCCTACGGATCTTGAACTTAAACCCCTTCCTGATAATCTGGAATATGTATTCCTAGAAGAACCCTTTTTTCTTCCTGTTATCATATCATCTCAGCTTACGAAAGAAAAGAAAAACAAACTCGTATCCGTCCTTAAAAAGCACAAGCAAGCCTTTGCTTGGAAAACTACTGACATTCCTGGTATTTGCCCATCATTCTGCAAACACAAGATACAACTTCTTGATGATAAGAAACCCGTTGTACAAAAACAAAGAAGGTTAAATCCAAACATGCAGGAAGTTGTCAAGAAAGAAATCGTAAAACTCTTGGACACCGGTATTATTTATCCAATTGCCGATAGTCCTTGGGTTAGTCCTTTCACTGTGTACCAAAGAAAGGTGGTATTACAGTTGTCACAAACGAAAATGATGAACTTGTTCCAACAAGAACCGTTACGGGTTGGCGAGTATGCATCGATTATCGTAAACTCAATGAAGCAACCGCAAAAGATCATTTTCCCTTACCGTTTATGGATCAAATGCTCGAGAGACTAGCAGGAAATAAATATTTCTGTTTCCTCGATGGTTTTTCTGGATATTTTCAAATTCCTATCGATCCTAATGATCAAGAGAAAAAAACATTCACATGTCCTTTCAGCACATACGCTTATAGGCGAATGCCTTTCGGTCTATGTAATGCTCCTGCCACATTCCAAAGGTGCATGTTGGCAATCTTTCACGATATGATTGAAGAATCAGTCGAAGTGTTCATGGACGATTTTTCTGTCTTCAGAAACTCTTTCGACACCTGTCTAAACAACCTCGATAAAATGCTCCAACATTGTAAAGATGCTCATCTTGTCCTTAATTGGGAAAAATGTCACGTCATGGTCAAAAAAGGAATTATGCTCGGACACAAGGTGTCTAGCGCCGGACTTGATGTTGACAAAGCAAAGATCGACATAATCTCAAAGCTTCCACCCCCTACCAACATAAAAGGTATTAGAAGTTTTCTTGGACATGCCGCTTTTCACTGACGTTTCATTAAAGATTTCTTAAAAATTGCTCGACCTCTAACTAAACTACTTGAAAAAGATACTCCATTTGAATTTGATGATGAATGTCAAAAAGCATTCGAATTATTAAAAGAGAAACTCACATGTGCTCCTATGATCGTAAGCCTAAACTGGAATCTTCCGTTTGAACTTATGTGTGATGCAAGTGATTTCGCAGTAGGATCCGTCTTAGGTCAAAAAGATGGTAAAAATTTTCACCCGATCTACTTCGCAAGCAAAACCCTTAATCCCGCTCAACAAAAATACACCGTAACTGAAAAAGAGCTTATGGTTGGAGTTTTTGCATTCAAAAAAATCAGATCCTATCAAATTGTTCATACCGATCATTCAGCTTTAAGGCACTTATTTAAGAAACAAGATTCTAAACCACGCCTTATTCGATGGATTCTACTCCTGCAAGAATTTGACATAGAAATCAAGGATAGAAAGGGAACGGAAAATGTTGCTGCTGACCACTTATCTCGAATTGAAAACGATGACTCGAGTGATGATAGTGAAGTCAATGATAATTTTCCTGGAGAAACTCTTATGGAAATCAATACCAAAGATGAACCTTGGTTCGCAGACTTTGCAAAACACCTGGTTGGTGATATTATACCAAAAGGAATGACATATCAGCAAAAGAATAATTTCTTCTCTGACCTCAAACACTACTTTTGGGAGGAACCTTACCTTTTCGAAGTATGTTCTGACGATATGATCAGATGCTGTATATCTGGACCAGAAACTCGAACCATTTTAGACCAATGTCACCACGGACCAACCGGTGGACATTATGGACCCAACATAACTGCTAAAAAAAGTCC
>BQNB010068296.1:0-15644 GCA_026074375.1 Tanacetum coccineum
TTGTTTCTCGTGAATGTTATCCTTGTGATTGATCTCCGGAAATGAAGTTTCTTACATGTTAGTTTAAATCTTGGAACCATAGGGATTTGTGTGGTTTTAGGGTTATCGTGTTTGCTGATTTCGTCCTTTGTTGTCTCGAATCCTTAATTCCTTAATTGTTTTATCCTTTATTTTGAGTTTATCCCTTATAACGATTGGTTAAATTGGAGTTTTAATTTTGTTTACTGATTTTTATTCTGGTGCCGCTTGGAATATTTAGGGTTTTGCTTTTAGGGTTTTTTAGGGATTTGTTTTTGGTTGGCTGTTATGTTATTGGATCTCGTGCGATTTTATTGTAATATTAATTATCATTACTATGGAAGATGATTAGGGCTCTTTCCTGTGGCGATCTCAAAACTCTAATTTTTTAGGGTTTTGATTATTTTCTTGGCGCTAATCATTGGTTTCTGGTGTGTTGGCTTTTTGTTGTGGGTTTTGGAGAGTTATGGATACTGAGAATACATTATTGAAAGACCTTTCATCTAGGGTTCGTAACATAGATGGAAAGATTCTTGGTAAAGATGGTTTGCCTATGAAGGCGCGACGTGGGGTATAATTTAATGATAATCTTATGAACAGGGATGACTCAACGACTGCTACTCCAATGAATGATGCTTCTAAAGAGGCTCCTATTGATGGTTCTAAAAAGGCTCATAAGGTTCTTAAAAGCTATTTGAAGAAGAGTGATGTCACTATTAACCCTAATGCTAATTTTGTGAAGACAACTGCATTGGATAGGCCTACACCTTTGTCATTTGCATCTGTTTTACAGGATATAACGGTTACTAAGACAGTAAAAATCACTAAGCTTCATAATAGTGAGGTGGTTGAGGGTGAAAAAGTTTCTATTCCCCTTGAAGCAATGGAGGAAGTAAGCTCAAGATTTGTTAACACTCTTGACGGTTACTTCATAAGGAAACGCTTGACATTCCCTCTTATGGAAACTTATGTGAAAAACACATGGGCAAAATTTGGACTTGAACATGTCATGCTTCAGAATGGCTTCTTTTTCTTTTAGTTCGCTACTAAAGAAGGTATGGAAAAGGTGATTGAGAATGGACCATGGCTGATTCGGTTAGTCCCATTGATCCTCAATGTATGGACACCGAATTCTTTACTGGTAAAGGATAAGATCAAGATAGCTCATGTTTGGGTGAAGCTATACATCGTGCCTATTGTTGCATATTTTGAGATTGGTCTTAGCCTCATCACTACCCAGTTAGGCCGCCCAATTATGTTGGACTCCTACACTAGTACTATGTGTTTTAAGTCGTGGGGGCAGAAATACATATGCTAGAGCACTTATTGAAATGTCATCAGAAAAGGACTTATTGGACTCTATTGTTGTTGCCATTCCGTTTAGTAATGGAAAAGGACACTCATTGGTTACTGTTGAGGTCGAATACGAATGGAAGCCCCCTGATGTGAGACTTGTAAAATATTTGACCACACTAATGAGCGTTGTCCGAAATAGCCTAAGGAAGATGTTACCTCACAACCTGATAATGATGGCTTCTTTGAAGTCAAAAAGGAAAAAGGCAAGACCAAACCTTATGTTCAGCCATGACACATTGATGATATTAGACTTACTAAACCTAAGCCTAATTATTATTATCGTCATGTTGAAAAGGGAGAACCCTCTAAACCTCAGATGATTGTGGATAACCTTAAAAATAAACAAACTCAAACTACCAAATATGCTTCTCCAACTAAAACTAATAATGTTACTGTTAAGAATTCTTTTAGTGCTTTGCCTGATGGGGATGAATCTGTTTGGGGGGATGAAGCTGCTTGGATGAATTTTAAACAAGTAAGTGAAATTGTTAATGAGAGTGACAATGAAGAAATGGAAGAACTTGTACTGGAAGCTCCTCTTGGGGAAACTGCATCTGGGCAACTTAACGCAGCAAACAATGAAGATGTGGGGGAAAGCACTCCCAATGACAAGGTTCCCTATGTTTAGCATCGCTTCATGGAATATTAGGGGAATAAACCTCTCCCCTAAACAAAGGGAGGTGCGTCAAGTTATTCATGAGAATAGTCTTTCGGTTTGTGCTATTTTGGAATCACATGTGGCGAGTTCTCAGCTGGAACGTTTATGCGCTAATGTGTTTCGTCATTAGGAATAGACATCTAATGGTACATGGTGTTCAAAGGGTACTGGTGTTATTTTGGGTTGGAATTCTAATATGGTTGATGTTACTATTATTTCCCAAGATGACCAGACAATGCATGTTTGTCTATGGATAAAAGCGGAGAAGAAGGAGTTGTTCTGTTCTCTTATATATGCTCATAACCGCTGCACCTAACGTCATGCTCTTTGGAGGGGTTTATGTGTGCATAAGCAGTTTGTTCAAAATCGGCTATGGTGTATTCTAGGAGACTTTAATGCAGCACTTAATTTAGAAGACAAATCTGTTGGCTCATCTAATATTGATATTTCGATGCGGGAATTCAAGGAGTGTGTGGATGAAGTAGAGGTTTCAGAAGTCCAACGATCGGGTCTAAACTTCACATGGAATCAAAAACCTAGAGGTGAGGATGGTATTCTTAAGAAAATAGATCGTATTATGGCTAATCAGGACTTTACCGATGTTTTTATTGGTGCTCATGCGATATTCCAACCTTATCGTATCTCGGACCATTCTCCGGCGGTTCTTAAAATTCCTATGTGTTACAAGGTTATACCGATGCCTTTTAAATTTGCTAATATTCTGGTCCATAATGAGCGGTTTAAGGATCTTATTAAAGAGGGGTGGTCCATGCATTTCAGTGGCTTTAGTATGTTTTGTGTGGTTCAGAAACTTAAGTCTTTGAAAAAACCTATCCATAAGCTGCTATATGGTTATGGAAACCTCTATGAGAACGTTAAAAGACTTAGGGTGGAGGTTGATAAGGTTCAAGCGGACCTTGATGCTGACCCGTTCAATCCTAATCTTCGTGAGGAAGAAGCTGCATATGTTCAAGCATTTAATGATGCGTTAATCATGGAAGAAAGATTTCTTAAACAAAAAGAGAAGATCAAATGGTTGAGGGTTGACGACTCTAACTTAGTATATTTTTATAAAATGGTGAAGAGTCATGTTAGTAGAAGTCGCATAGATGGCATGTCTAATTCTGATGGGGTTAGTTTTGGGAGACCAGGTGGTTGATGCTTTTGTTACACACTATGAAGCTTTTTTAGGTCAAGAGGGTAATACTTCTTATCTTAATATTAACAATCTCTTTTCTAAAAAGTTAGAGCCTACTGTTGCACTTGACATGGTTCGAAATGTTACTCGTAAGGAAGTGAAAGATGCAATCATTTCTATGGGCAATGACAAATCGCCGAGAGCTGATGGCTTTATAGCCGCTTTCTTTAAAGTGGCTTGGGACATTATGGTGGAGGATGTTACGAAAGCTATTCAGGAGTTCTTTTCAAATGGTAATCTTCTCAAGGAGTTAAATCATACCATCATTGCTCTCATTCATAAGGTTACTTCTCCTTCTCGTATTAATGACTACCGTCCTATATCTTGTTGCAATGTCCTTTTCAAATGTATTACCAAGATTATACCTAATCATATTAAGGTGAATTTAAAAGCTCTTATTAGCCCTAACCAATCAGCGTTTGTCCCGGGTAGAAGAATTTCAGAAAACATCTTACTTACCCAAGAGCTTATGCATAATTATCACTTAGACTGTGGTCCCCCAAGATGTGCTTTTAAAGTGGACATCCAGAAAGCTTATGATACGGTTGATTGGGTCTTTTTGAAAGATGTTCTTATTGGTTTTGGTTTCTATGATCGCATGATTGGTTGGATTATGGAATGTGTCTCTTCTACTTCATTCTCTCTTAGTATCAACGAAGTTCTCCATGGTTATTTTAAGGGAAAAAGAGGCTTGAGACAAGGTGCTTACTTTAATTCTCCAACGAAGGGTACATGATTCTGAAGTTTTTACCTATCACCCTTATTGCTCTAAATTGGAGTTAGTTAATTTGTGTTTTGCGGATGATCTCTTTTTTTTTTTGCTCATGGAGATGCTCATTCGGCTATGATTATTATGGAAGCGCTTAATGAATTTAAATTGGCTTCGGGGTTAGTTCTGAGTCTTCCTAAGAGTACAGCTTATTTTTGTAATGTTCTTAATCACACGAAGTTGGCTATTCTTAATATTCTCCCTTTTAAAGAAGGTTGTCTTCCGGTTAAATATTTAGGGGTGCCTTTGATTTCTTCAAGACTTATTTATAGGGATTGTAAGGAGCTTATAGAGAAGGTTCAACATCGGATACAAGATTGGAAGAATAAATCCCTTTCGGCAGCTGGTCGGTTACAACTTGTACAATCGGTTATTAATTTTATGCATGTTTATTGGGTGTCGGTTTTCATCCTTCCGTCTTGTATTTTGCTTGACATTGAGCAACTAATGAGAGGCTTTCTTTGGTGCCAAGGGAATATGCGTAGGGGTAAAGCTAAAGTGGCATGGGAAGTTGTGTGTGTTCCTAAAAAGGAGGGTGGTCTTGGTTTGAGGAAGATTGAGTTGTTTAACAAAGCTCTTATGATCAGCCATATTTGGAACCTTCTTTCGCGAAAAGACTCCTTATAGGTTAAATGGATCCATGTATATAAACTTCAGGATCATAATTTTTAGGAGGTTCCTTTGCGTAATAATATGACGTGGAGATGGAGGAAGATTCTTCAACTCCGCCCTATCATGCGTGACTTTATATGGCATCGTATTGATGATGGATCTAATGTATCTATTTGGTTAGATCGTTGGTGCAACAACAGCCCTCTGTCTAGAATTATCTCTACTCGGGATATCTATCGTGCGTGCGAGATATGACTTGTCCACCAAGGTAAAGGATTCTATTAGTAATGGAACTTAGAATTGGCCTCATGACTGGTCTATTAAATATCCTATTTTAAACTTGATAGTTGTTCCAAATATTATGCAAAACACGTTGGATATTATGGAATGGCGAACTTATGATGGCTCGGTGAAATCTTTTTCGGTCGCTACTGTTTAGCAATGTATTAGACCGAGAGGTGATGAAGTCAAGTGGTGTGATGTGGTGTGGTTCGCTAAGTGCATTCCGCTGCATGATTTCCATTTATGGCTCGTGGTTAGACGTTGTTTGAAAATGCAGGATGTGCTTAGATCTTGGGACGTGCATGATAACTTTCCCGTCTTGTTGTGCCCCTTATGTGACTCTCAACCGGATTCACACGAACACCTCTTCTTCGAATGTACCTTTGCGAGGCAAGTATGCGATTGTTTAAAAGTATTTGTTGGGCTTCCTCATGCTACTGCTTTGATTAGTGCTATTGTTGATCTTCTCGTTTCTATCTCAAAAAGGCGCTCTACTAGAAGTGTTATAGCTAAACTTGTTGTTGCGGCTTCGACGTATTTTATTTGGCAAGAAAGGAACTGGCGGCTTTTCAAAAAACAAAAGAGGACGTATAAGCAAGTTATAGATTGTATTAAATTGGCTGTCCGGCTTAAGCTTTTGTCTTGTTGCTTTAAGAAGTCCAAATATGGGATGAAGTTTATTCATCTTTGGAAGTTACCCGAGTCTCTTATCCGGCCTTCTTGATATGGAATGCTCGATTTTGGTTGTCTTGATGAGCTGCTGCTCGTCTTTGATGTTAGGAATGTTTATTGCGTGTTCCTTTAGGTGATTTTTTCCTATTGGTGTTATTGTTGATGTTTAGTTAGTGGTTCCCGAGTGGCATGTCACGTCGGGTTCTTGGTAGTTCAAGCTTTGCTTGAGGTTAATGTGGCATATCAGTCACATTCCATTATACTTATTGATTTTTTTTTGTTAATATAATTTACCGGGGTGTATCCCTTTACCCAAAAAAATAATAATTAAGAGTTCTAAAACTCAAGTGTAGGGGTGCATTTATAAGCCCCAAGTGATGTATTATGTTTAAAAAAATAGAAAAGAAAAATAAAAGAGATTGATGTAGAGTTGTGTAGAGTTTGTATATATTTGTCCGAGTTCTTGGCTTAGCAACCAAATCAGCGTGTATTCTTATAAATAATTAGCTAACCCTTTTACCCCAAATTCACCCAAAAAGCCACCCCAAATATTTCCCATCCGTTTCTGTTTCCATTAATGTTATCTTACACCTACACATCACAACCCTTTAAAAGACCTCTTTGATAGTAATGACTAGTACTTGCGCCTAGCGGTGAAGGTTTTGATCCTTTACCAAGCCTATGATAATTTATATGCTAGGTAATGAGTGTTATTTTCCTGTTTCCCCATATTGTTATAATTCATTATACATCCGAGTGAAAGAGAGAATCCAAACACTTATGTGAGGTGCTAGTATATACTTTCCGTGCTTTTAATTATGAGGTCTAGAAGGTTGTGTCATAAACTACTTTTAAAGAGTAGGTTAAATGCCCCAAATATTGCTATTGTCTAGGTAGAAAAGCCCATTTGCTTAAGGACAAGCAAATCCCAAGTGTAGGGGTATTTGATGAGGTGTCATTTTATACACTTTTTCAGGGTCATTTAACCTCCCAAATCATGCAAATATGCTCAGATTACGTGCTTAATCGTTTGTTTTCATGTTTTCAGCACTTGGATGACATTTAGAGGAAATACACGTGATTTGGGCTCATTTGGAGAAGAAACGGACAAGACTACGACGATACACTAAATCCTTTGAATAAACCGTGCATATAGAGTGTGGAGAAGGCGTCGCGATTACTAAGCGACAGTGTCAGGATTTTCATATCGATGGCATCACAAATTTGGCGAGGACGTTAGAACATAGCCGACTTAAAGTGGACCTAGAATCTTTGACGTGCCGACGGTGTCAGGGCTTTAACACGACGCCGTCGCGCCGCTTTTCCTATATATACAAAACCGATTTTAGGGTTTTTAGTGAGTAACTTTTGGGAGACAAACCTTAACTTTTATATTCGAGTTTGGCAGCTTTTTAGGCAGTCTTTATGGCCTCAAAACCCTATTGTAACAGTTTTTAATCCATGTTTTAATCAAGTAAAATTCATTTATCCCTCTAATCTTTCAATATGTCTAGGTATTGTTTGATTGATTTGTGTTCTTTACCTTCTTATAACATGCTAGGATAGATCCATTAGTATTTACTTATTATTGCATCAAACTTAGATTGTAGATCCTTTTAATGTTGCTTCTAGTGATGGATGTGCGCGTTAGGCTTTAAAAAACTAGCCATAAGATATTACGTAGACGACGGGTTCGAGTAATTCGTTCATGACTTAGGAAATACTTACACAGATCATCACAAGTGTGACAAAGAAACAGGATTAGGAGAAGCAATCTGAGGAGTAGTGCATGATTAAGTAAATACGTTCGTCTATCATATAAGTTATCACCAAAGTAGTTTCGATTTATTTTATTATTATTAGTTTAATTAGTGAAAACAAACCAACCTCTCAAACCATGATATTTACCTGCTTTCATAAAAACATAAAAACACAAAAAAAATCTTCTCTCAACCTCGTAGACCTCTGTTAGATTTTGTTTGAGCCTTCCCAACCTATTCCCCTAGAGAACGATAACATCCCCCCGAGTCTTGCCTATACTACACTGCAACGATTAGGTGCACTGCCTAGGGAGTTGTAAAACTTCTTGTTGAAGTCTAACGACGACCGCACATCAGAACTTCAACAACGACGGTCTTATCTTTGCTTTGTTTGTAATTTTATTTGTTTTTCGAAATTTTATTTGTCATCATCAAAAAGGGGGAGATTGTTGGTGCAACATTGACTAGTATCTCCTTTATGTTTTAATGATGACAAATAAACATTCGCAAAACGTAAAATCACAAACGATAGCCAAAATCCATAAAACCGGATTTCTACGTCTAGGGCACTGGGCACGCGTCAGCGCATGGCCAACGCGCCACATGCGAATTTCGTTTTACGAATTTTGTAATTGTTGGTTTTCCTCTTACCCGACACATGTGGAAACTTCAATAAAGGTATGCACATGATATTTAAGCATTTAGGAACACTTTAAATGAGGTTTAGACTTAGAGAGGAGGAAAAACAAATCCTCCTATTTTTCCATAAAACGACAACTCAAAACGTTTAGCAATCGCCTCTAGCCAAGGCCGAAACTTCTTTCTAAACTTAGTATGATCATATGTTCAACATACCAATAAGAAAAAGTAATCATTTGACTTTAATCCGGATTTATGTTGTTCTTAATCACGTAACGGGTTTTACTCCCTTATTGGTCAAACTAAGTCAAATGTCACTTTGCGTAAATGTATCATTTCCCGTTATAGGATATGCTTGACTTATGATGCAAATCACTTAGCTTTTTTGCATCAAGATGATTAGTGATCAAATCCAATGTTGGTTATCTTGGATTAAAGTCTAAATGACTAATTGAGTTTGTGGTAGTTGAAAGTTAATTATACTTTGACTTTTCTTACTTTCTTACCCTTAAATGTTTTACAAACTCATTCCTCGCATGTAAAAGTCCTCACTTCTTCTATACACTTCTACAACCCATTCTATCTAATCACTTGTTTACCCCTCTTACCCAACAAGTGATTTCATCTCTTCTACACACACTCTAATCATCTTCTTCCTAAACCATCCCATAATCACATTTGCCCACTCTTTTCTTTCTTATTGGCAAAGTGATTATTAACCCAAATTAATCCTTTGATTTCATCCTAAACACCATCACCTTCTTACTTATCTTCCTAAACACTCTTCAAGCATAAACACCCTTCTTCACATAACCCTTAACCAAATAAACCTTAAATCTTATCCTCAACAATGCCAACTCACACAATGTACTTCTCTTGTACTTGTTGTACATTTATGTCTCCTACATTCCCAACCAATATCCTCTATATCTTTTCAAAACATTCTCCACCATATACTCACTATTCATCTTCTTCTACATACAATTCAAATTACACACATACACATTTTTCTTCTTCTCAACCCTTGATCTCACTTATTTTTATTTTTGTATTTTTTGACTTTTTCCGTGTTTCTGCCAAAAACCGTGTCAAATCGTGTTTTTTACAAATTATAACGTGCTAATTTAAAGTTTGGGCCTGAGATTTAGGTAATGTAAAAGTTAACAAAAAAATATAATATAAACCCAAGCCCATGAGAGGGGCCGGTTACACCAAAACAAAAAAAAACCAACATCCTTTGAAAAATATCTTTTACAAATATGGAAGCTACTAGCTATTAATCCCCTATATATATATTCCATCATTACCCTACTTTTTCCCATAAAAACACACATCTATCAAAACAACGGCTCCTCTCCCTCCTTTGTTCACTGTTCGACGCAACAACAACAAATCCACCAAAAATCATCATCAAAAATTTCCCAAATTAATTCCAATCACTTCCAAAACACTTATAAAATTTACCCTAATCATTCCACATAATCTTTAAACCATCATGCATCAAGTTTCTCAAGTTTTTGATTTTATTAATTTTTGATTTTTAAGGGTTTTATGAAGATTGGGTGCAATTAAATCATCAAAGGTTTGAATAGAATTGTTTTTGCAAGATTTGGAGTCATAAAAAGTTAGGGTTTGATTTTATTTGGGTCTGTTGGTGCTCGGCTGAAACAAGGACCATAAAAGGGGTTTTTGTTTGATCATTTGCTTCCATTCTAGAGTGTTGTAAGTTTTTTCTAAACCCTTTTTCATTGATAATTATTTATATATTGTTTGGATGCATCTGATTTTATATCAAGAATCCATGGATGGTGTTACATGTTAAGTCTTGAGGTTTATTGATGATTTAAGATGACTAGTTATGGGGCTAGGCTAGTTTAGGAGCGTTGGCGATGTTCGCAACGCGAGAAATCGATGTTTTGAAGGAGTTGAAAGATACTTAATAGGAGCAGAAAATTAAAGGTCGTGTTAGGTGAGTTGAAATTTTTAAAACTGAAATTGGCTTAGGAATAATGATAGAAAAATTATAAAATTTATAAAATTGGCGAGTTGAAATTTTTAAAATTCGGCTTCAAACTTTTAAAAACGAACGTTTGGCGGCCATTTGAAGTCTAGAAAATTTATAAAATTCCAATCAGCTTTTATTAAAAATTTAATTTTTTGCAGAAACTGAAAAGGATATTTTCGTCATTTTCTATCGAGTTTCGGGTCTCGGGTAAAACTAAAAAGTTGTTTAGAATGTCGTTTTACCTTTTCATAAGGATAACTAAGTCTAAAAATGCTTAATGGACGGGTCAAAAAGCTTAGAATAAGATTTGCGTTTTTATTTAGTTGCATCAGATCTGAGAAAAGGGCATTTTCGTCATTTTCTGTCGAGTTTTGGGTCTCAGGTAAAACTAAAAAGTTGCTCAGAATGTCGTTTTACTTTTTCGAGAGGCTAGCTAAGTTTAAAAGTGCATTACGAAGGGTCGTTTTTGATGAGTCAAACCTAGGAAAAACTTATATTTAAAAAAAAGTCAAAGATGGCGAAAATCTTAAGATTGGTCAATTAGTGTTTTACCAAATGATTAGGCGTAAAATATATTAACTAAAACTGAAATTACAACTAATAAGTTAGTCTTTCACTTTTATTCGTGTCTAAATGTCTTAATCTTGATAACTGGTCAAAATGTGCAATTTTTCTTAAAATTTCATATTAGTCGGAATGGGTTAAAATGGAGTTAAATCTTAAGGCGTAATACTTAGCGGGTATAAGTAAGTAAGTTTGGCGCGCACATGGATTCTACAATATAAGATTTACATGCATGTCAGAATATATATATTTATACTTATGCAAAATATGCATTTTCTTATAATTATATTTTCTTTTACGCGGACCACTATTATTATAGGCCGTGGTTGAGATCGCTGTTGTCATTCTTCCTTTGTTAATTTTCTCGATCGATACTTCTATCTACGGTGAGTTTCTCACATTCCCCTTTTTGCATGTTTTAAATGTTTTGGGGTGGAAAGCATGATGTGTCGTTTGTTATGCTATTACTTTTAAGTAATTAATCTTTTGAGCACATTTGAACTTGAACTTGTTTTGAACGTATGGAACTGGATTTGAACTTGTTACACTTTGGAAACGTGTTGAACTTTGAACTTTGAACTTGATATGTATGTTGTTGATGCTTGGAACCCGCCACTACTTTTAACTCATTATCCCCCTCATCGGTATTGAGACGTTAGTACTTATGGATACAGCTATTAGGAGATTAGCCCCTCCTCACTCCCCACACAAGGGTGCATAGTACTAAGTGTTTATGCCAAACTATACAACTAGAACTTGATTGAATGTTTGGAACGGTTAAGCTGAATACGTTTAAGTAGTGCCTCACATAAACTCTATAACATACATATATGTTAGTTTGATTTGTGTTAAGTTACTTTATGTAACGGGAACTGTTTTGAAAACTTGACTTGTTTTTTATTAACTTGCCATTGAGTTGGCAAACTAATATCGGTTATCAATTCTTTTTCTAAAACTATATTTATGGACATAATCCTGTGAGCTCACCAACTATTTTGATAGTTGACCGTTTTTATCATGCTTTTTAGGTGACATTCTTAAAGTGGAATCTTAGTGTGATTGCATTTGAACTCGTTCTAGATGACTACTTTCTTCCAAGTTATTGTCTTTTGGGTGATCCATGTTCGGAAGAAAGACAACTATGTTGACTTTGTACTTTTAAACTTGTACTTTGAAACGTTGTAATTCGATTAACATTCTTCTATCTTAATTCATGTATGGTGTTTTATCTATCATCTTATGTGATGTTTATTAATACGTTACACCTCACGTTTCCGCCTTGGTGGGGTGTGACAACAACCTCTCTCTACCCTTGATCTTTGTGAAATCTGTCAATTTTTGAGGTCAGTAACCGAAAGCAAACGTATGGTATATTGACTCTTTTAATTATTTGTTGAGTCACTTTTATGTGGTCATGTTATTTTTAACATTTAACGCTTGTTTTATTAGGAACCCTAGTTATACGAATTCGTAGACACACCTAAGACATGTGACAACTGTCTATTTCAGGTTAGCAACCGTTGAGCCTTTATGTGCAATCAATAAATATTTTTAGGTCATTGTTTAATTTTATACTTTCATTATTATTTTACTTTTGAGTAAAATTTATATTTATGTTTAACCGATTAGGTCGTCTCGCGTTCATAATAAAACGTTTGTTAAACGTGATCCCGGCTATAGATTTAATATCCGTCTACGTGTTGTTCATATTGTTATTATTTCAGATAAGTATCCTATATGTCATAGTTTTATTTTTATCATATACGTTTTCGCTTCGTGGTTACACCTAAACTCTTGTTATATTTTACGTTTATACCCGTTAGCCCTAAATATACACACTTATTTAAATTTTAACAAAACTTAAACATTAAAAATTTCTCCTCCTTGCCATATATGGCGTATCAACACATGTGTCACACACTATTGCAAAATGAGACCACTTGGCTACTAGTCTTGCATGTCTTCAAGAGTACCACTTTTCTATTCCATTTTATTATCCTAAAATAACACATAAAACTTGTCTCTCTCATCCTCTTGCCGATCACAATAAGCCACAAACATCATTCAGTAATTTTTTTTATAAATTCTAGTTATAATATTGATCAAGTATTCAAGGGTTTCATTGTTAGTTTGAAGATATTGGCATTTTAGCTTCTTGGTTAAGTCTTTCAAGGAAATGTTATAAACAAGAGTTTTATTAAAGTGTTAAATGGGTTATTGAGTATGATCAAGATGGTGTAATATAGGTTCTTGCAAGTTTTGGTTGGTGGATTTAGAGCTAGTAAAAAGTTTGGTTATTCTTGTTGAAATTCATCATCATTTTCATCCTTGTAAGAGATTGTCTCTTTGATTTTCTTAATTTTCATTGTAAAAACATATATATTTTCTTGTATTTTTTGATATTTTTGGATCAAAATAGTGTTAAGACACATATAAAATGATTTTGGGTGTTAGTGGATTCGTTTTTGCATGTATGGTTTGTGGTTGGACTTGTTTTAGTCAAAGGTAATTTCGGTCAGCCTACAACTTTATTTTTGTGTCATATTGATTGAGGTGTAAATTGATGATAAATAAGTGTTTTGACATGGTTAAAGATTCTAAAATCAAGTAATTTGAGTCTAGTTTTCAGAAATGCAAGATTTGTAAGAATATGAGGTCGTTTGGTTAGTGAAATTTGCAAAATGGTGAAAGGTGTCAAATCTGCCCAAAAATCTGCTTTCAACCCTTGTACTAAATAGGCTTGAAATCATAAACTAGAATAAATCTATACTTGAAACTGATGTGAGAGATACTTCTAAGGATTATTTAGAGTCTCTCATTGGCCTAACTCAAATAACCTTAGTTTAAACTCTCTGATCATTAAAATACTTTTATATGTCCAGATTTGATCGTTTTCGGAGTCGGGTAGAATAGATTGGGTAAAAGTCTTTTATAAAACCCACTAAAATTCTGGAAGACACCAAAGACACTGTATTTTGATATAAAGGAAGTGTTTGACCAGTGGGCAAGTTTAACTTGGTAATTTGGTTGTCCGTTACGACTTAAAAATTTGGAACAATTTTTAGTTTTTGAGACAATAAGCATAAAGTGTATTAACGACGAAACTAGTATTTTTCACTTAACAATATTTTTCGTCGAGTATGAGAATATCGTTGAGAGGCTAATAAGTGTTACATTATGTTTATAAGTGACTCGTCCTTTTTAGAATATATAAATATAATAAATATATAATATAAATACGTAATAAGGATAAGATCAATAATAAGATAGATAAGTATTCCGTAAGGCTTTTGAAAAGATTCGCTTTTATCCAAAGCCAAATCTTCAAAAACCTACCCGGGTCGTTTCCCAACGAGGCGTGAATTGAGAATCGGTCGAGTTCGTGATCGCGTTTTTGAATAATTTGAAAGATTTTTGGGTTGGATTACTAATTCTACAATAATAATGCTAAAACAAGTAAAGGAAACCTAAAAACGAAAGGGAATAAGGCTAAAACATGAAAAACGAGAACGGGATTCAAATCCCGTTCTTTAAAAAATGAAATTCTAAAATTTTATCCCTACAAATGCAAATCTAATTTTCCTAAGTGCTAAATGATAAAAGAAAATTAAAAAAAAAAAGAATTATATTTTTTTGACTTTTTAATAATTTTTTATGAATTAAAAACTGTTTTAAAAAGAAAAATTGATTAAAAATAGTAAATTAATTGGGAAAAATCTAAAGAAATGCGGAAAAGTAGTTTAAGATATGCTGGATGCAAGAAAAATAAAAAGGAGTTACCAGCTTATTGGAATAAGCTGGTATTAAGCCAAAATGACTTATGGGCTTATTGGGCTTAAAAAAGGTTAAAAGAATTGATTGTGCAAAGAAAACCAGATGGCCCTATCTGGTGCTAGTGGTTAGTGTGTGTTTGTGTAGGACGTGTGTGTGTTAAAGGGTAGGTCACAGGTTCAAGTCATGTGGCCTACCTTTTTGGTATTTTTTTTTAATTTTTCTTTTTGCACACTTGAAAAACACACAAAAATAAGCAAATTTAAAAAAATGACTTTTTGTATAACTTAAAAATAAGCACAGAAAAAAGCAAATTAAGTTGATAGATTTGGCTTTTTAACTAAGGCATATATTAAGCTAAACTAGGAGGCTTTTTAAGGCAAAATAAGCTAATGAAAAACATAAATAAGCTAAAACAGATATGGCCCTACCCCTAATAAGCAATTAGAAGCAAAAATAAGCAAAGGAAAACAATAAGCAAGCTCAGAAAAGCAATAAGCAAAATGGCCAAAATCTGCTAAACAAACAGCCTAGGGACAACCTTTTGGACTTAATTTTAAGCCCAAGATGGAACCTTATGGCTATGAGGGCTATGTGGGCTTAAAGCTTATCTTGGGGGCTTCAAAAATCAGCAACCAAAAATCAATTTGAAATTAAAATAAGCTATGAAAAGTGCTTATTAAAGAGGTTGTTCACACAGTTAGGCTCAATTTTTGGTTTTCTACTAAAAACAATTTTAACTAAACTAATTTTTAAAATGAAAAAGGGCTTTTGAAACTGAAAAAAAATGACTAGACAGATTTTTGGAAAACTTTTGCAAAACTAAAACTACTCAAACCTACTTTATCCTACTGCATTATGACATCAAAAAGGACACTAAAATAAGTTTCAAAAACTGGTTTTGAAGCCTTAATCTAATAAGCACTTTATGACTGTTTTTGTCACACAGTTTTAAAGACCTAGTAAAAAAACCTTAAAACAAGCATTTAAGACTTAAAACTTTTGAAAACAGATTATTACAACTTTAACAAGGCTTGTATAAGTCTGCAAGGTGACCCAAATGGTTTAAAACCTATTTTGACCCACTTTTACCTACTGTCCCAAACACCCCTTTAACTTTATAAAATCAATTTTTAAATTGATTTCTGATGATTTAAGCTAAGAGGTTTGAAAACAGATATTAACCAAGCAATGTTAGGCAAAAATAAGCAATGAGATCACAGCAATAAGGACTCAATTAAGCAAACAAAGAATTAAGCGGATTAAGTAAACAAGGACAGTTTTAAAGCAAAACTTAACTAAAGGACATGAAAGCCATAAAAAAGCATAAACAAGCAACA